>VFFE01008952.1:487181-619635 GCA_008921705.1 Burhinus oedicnemus | reverse complement strand
AGGAAGGAAGGAAGGAAGGAAGGAAGGAAGGAAGGAAGGAAGGAAAAGAAAGATAAAAGAGAGAAAAAAGAGAGAGAAAGAGAGAATGAAAGAAAGAAAAAGAAAGAAAGAAAGAAAGAAAGAAAGAAAGAAAGAAAGAAAGAAAGAAAGAAAGAAAGAAAAAGAAAAAGAGAAGAGCGAGTGAACCTTTCTTCCTCTTGAACTAGGTCTTTCTTCTCATGTCACTGATTCACTGCTTAGACTCTTCAAGCAAAAAAGCAGTGGGAAACATTCATAAAATTCTTCTTCAAGACCTTTGCTTTCAGAATGCACCTTTTTTCATTTGGACTTATCACCTTCAATGAAACATCTTTCTGGGCAGAAGAAGAAGTTTTTTGAACAGGACTCATGCAAGGGAAAGGCAGAGAACCAGGGAGGGATTAGTCAAATTCCTTTTTCATCCATCATTCAGCACAAGGTGCTGGAGTCAGTAGGTCCACTTGCACTCCTGCTTTGGCCACAATCCTGTGGACAGTTCTGCTGGTATTTGGCATTGCCCAGGGAAGATGGTCAGCTGAGAGCAGCGGGGAGGCTCAGGACTGTAAAGTGAAGCCGGTAGCGGTTTGCAAGCTTGAAGCTTCAGTCTGAAACTCAGAAATACCTAACAAATCAGCCAGGGAAGTTATAGCCAGAGTGCAGCACAGTGCATCACATCAGTTTTCAATTCATTTTTTCTGTTTAGACTTTGGTATCGCCTAAGGATCCCAGTTTGGACCGAGTCTCAAAAATAGTGTCTTAACTGAGCACCAGACGCACTTGGGCGTGCATCCTGCACACATGGGCCTCCCTGCTCTTCTGCTGTCATCAGAGCTTACTGCAGCTGCCTCCTGCCCGTACACCCTAGTTATCAAAAAACCAAGCTGTGAAGAGACATAGCATGTCATCACATCGCACAGCTGGACCCCAGAGGTAAAGTGCTCCTGGGCCCCATGGTTAAATGTAGACGTAGTGTCCAGCATTGTATGAACACAGAGCATTAGAAAGTTTTCAGCCTGAGCAACTTTTGGTCAAAAAGACAAGCCAGATAACTACATATAACCACAAAAGCCACTTTTTGAAAGCTGAATTTGATACAAGATCTGTGTGTTTTTTCCCATTTTCCTAATCCTAAATCATTCATTTCCCTTAACATCACCCACAGCATCCATTTGGCAGTCAAATGCCTTCATAGTCCCCACGCTGTTCAATCGTCCTCTTTCCCTCTTGTCATATCAACCACAGGGTAACTGTGACCATTTTTTGGAGGCGTATTCTTTTGATACTGTATGACTTCTATAATTGTGGGTGAGTTGGCGTTAGCAGGACACCAGAAAAATGGGGGAAGTGTCCTTTGCCTGGAAACTTCCTACAGGCTGAAGTCTCAGCACTCAGAAGATGCAAACCTGCAAAGTGGGGTCACAGACATGATGGAAAACGTCTGTATCTTGAGATGGACTAAGTGTAAGTTACAGGGTGATGGATTGCCCACCTCCTTTGTGTTGGACGCTGAGGCATGTCACTTCCACTTGTGGTACAGCTGCTGCACAGCTCTCAAGGGACATTGGAGTTGTGCTCATCTTGCTTCCTCTGCGGTCTGCTGTGAAGGGTCCTCTGTTCTCCTGAAATTGAGACATCAGGCCAGACCTTTGCTGTTGTAACTCCTGCAATTGACAGGAGCTGTGCTGTATTGCCTCAGCACTGAGGAGACTCTGAGGAAATTCCTAAGCAGCTATTGGAAATCCTGACAGCTCACCTGACGCACAAGAATTTGTAAAGCTGTTGTAACTTGAGCGTATGTCTGAGCCTTCAGAGGACCCCTATGATTCCCGTCCAGAACAATTATGACAGTTAACTCTAGGATAATTATTTTATCCTCCCATATGCAAGAATGGAGTTGCCAGTACTAAGATACACATTTTGCAAGCTACAGATATGGGGAAACAACTCCAACTGCAATTGCCTGAATATGAGCCAATGAGATCTGGCACCAGCTAGCTAGCTTGGAGAAAAGGTCTTGTTACCAGCTTCTGCATGCTTCAGTTCACACAGTTTGCATGATTCTCTTTCCTGCTTTGTAACTTAATGATAAAAATCATGCCATACCAAGTGTCTATTCAAAATTTCAAAGTCGGACAAGAAGTCATTTCTAAAATATTAGGTGGAGACCCTTGAGGGAGCTTGAAGATATTTGTTTGTTGTTTGTTTGTTTGTTTCTTCATTTGAGCTTTCACAGGGCTGGCAGGAAAATTGGTACAAATTATTGAAGTGTGACTTGCATAGCCATTGAAGTGCAAATCATGATGGTCATGATGGTTTTCTTGTATTGTAGCAAGTTCTTTAGAGACGTGGGATCATTTTTTCTTTTTTTTTTTTTTGGGGAGGGGGGTGCAGTTATGCAGTTCCTGGAATAATTACACTTCTAACCCTTCTTAGTTCTTTTAAGTGTACATCTTCTCAAATCTAAGGATAAGATTTTCACTGTGATGGTGACAGAGCACTGGAGCAGGTTGCCCAGAGTGGTTGTGGAGTCTCCATCCTTGGAGATCTTCAGAAGGCATCTGGACATGGTCCTGGGCAGCCAGCTCTAGGTGCCTCTGCTAGAGCAGGGGTGTTGGACTAGATGATCTCCAGAGGTTCCTTCTAACTTTAGCCATTCTGTGATTCTATCTAGGACAGCCTTTCATACTACAATATGCTTTCTTGGAAAAAAACTCTTCAGAAAAAAAAAACAAACCCCAAACCAAAAAGCCCCAACGCAATCAACAGACAATATACCTGCCTAGCTTACCACCATCTAACAGTCCATGTAGGGTTCCTGACACATCCTACTTTCCCAAAACTATGTCAAGGCTTCATAGTCTGGGTGTTAGTCTGTACCGCTAATGGGATCCAGATTATTCTCTCTGCTTCATGAAATGTGCTGTTAAACTCCAGTCAGTCTTATGGTCGTATTCTTATAAAAGACACAGCCGAGACATACATGAGATACGTTACTACGGATGTTTGTTGACACAGTGACACGTCTCTGAGTCAGACTTCCTTCTTTTTTTATTCATCTAGTGGGTGGGACATAAATTATTGCTAGCCTATACTGTGTCAGCCGTTATAACAGGGCGGATCAAGAGAAGTCTCTGTCTGTTCCTTACCTCTGTCCAAGGAGAGTAAGCAAGCTCACTATTTTTATTTCTTCTTTAATATTTAATTCTGGTAACCTGTGGGAAATGGAGAGTCTAACTCACTGTGACCCAGCTCTAACACTCCTTCCAATCTTGGTGTCTGTTTACAGCTCGTCTGCATTCAGAATTATGCCTCACTTATCTGACGACTGTCTGGCACTGATTTAGAGTGGTAGATACATATATGAAATACACATCACCTCAAATAATTTGGCTACTCTGTTACTCTGAAACTTGTTTTATATCAAACGTGACATTTCCTGTGTGGGGGTCCATATCTTGCTTTAACACCATTGAGACCAATAACTTGTTCTTGCTTTTCCATTTGGTCCTTTAACTGCCATTTAAGGCTAGGGGGGGTGGGGGGCAATACTTCATGCTGAATGTAGTGAGCATTTAAATCCTTCCATTGATAAGGAGGAAGGGATGCTTGGTGTTCTCTATCAATAAAAGGGGTGACTAAACAAAGGGCTTCATTGAGCTGGATGTCAGACTCTCATCCCAGTGATCAAGCACTGCCTAGCTCCATCTCAGGAAGTGCCTGAACATATGGAGATAGTTAGCTTCCCAGCGACAGGAGAGTCAGAAACTGAAAGCAAGGCTGCCAGGAAAATCAAACTGTTACAAACCCAGGAGATGTGAAAACAATTGAATCCATATAGGAACATCTACAAGGACACTGCTACATCCCAGTCTTGTTGTGCTCATTTTCTCTGGTGCATGTGTGATATTTGCATATCACAAAGCTCAGGAGGAAAAGAAAGGAGCTAGAAATGAGAAGGAGCAATGATCAGATGCCAGAGAAATACCCTGCACATACAGTTTGCACTTACTCTAATGCTCTCAAAAGTAGAGAACAGCATAGAGGTTGATGGTTGGACTCAATGATCTTAAAGGTCCCTTTCAACCTAGACTATTCTATGATTCTATATACCCCAGCATTTGTGAGATAAACTCAAAGGTTCATGAAGAAGTCAAAGTTGTTCAGTTTGGAGCATTATCCCAAGTTACTGAGCGTCCAAGGAACATTTGACATCTGTAGGTCATACACAAGCTGGGAGACAGGACAGAACATATCAGCCACAGGTAAAAATAAAATACGTATTGCAGTGTGTTCAGCAGGTAAATAAAGCATTGCTGTAAGGATTGCAAGATATTTAGAGGGAGGTCAGAAAAGTTCAGGGGCAGATTTTGTTTCACGATGAAGTGCTCCCCAAAGTTCAGGTGTATGTTTTTCCTGGTTCTGAAATTGCTCCCAGCTGCAGTTTTATTTTATGGGTTTTTTTGCTTTCCTTCTTATTTTCCTCATTTGGATATTCTAATAAAAACCAATAGAGTTCCTTCTGAGTGTGTGGAAACAGGAAAGTTGGCACTCACTAAGCACTTTTGTACTGATAATATGGAAAGAAGATTGATGCCTTCTCTAACTATGATGATGTGTAATGATTTTTACACATTTGTAGCAAGTTCGGGTTGATGGGCTGAGGCCAATGGTATGAGGTTCAACAAGGCCAAGTGCCGAGTCCTGCACTTGGGTCACAACAACCCCAGGCAACGCTACAGGCTTGGGGAAGAGTGACTGGAAAGCTGCCTGGCAGAAAAGGACCTGGAGGTGTTGGTCCACAGCCAGCTGAACACGAGCCAGCAGTGTGCCCACATGGCCAAGAAAGCCAACATGATCCTGGCTTGTATCAGGAATAGTGTGGCCAGCAGGACTAGGGAAGTGATCATCCCCCTGCACGTGGCACTGGTGAGGCCCCACCTCGAATACTGTGTCCAGTTTTGGACCCCTCACTACAAGATGCCTAGAGCACAAGGCCTATAAGGAGCGGCTGAGGGAACTGGGGTTGTTTAACCTGGAGAAAAGGAGGCTGAGGGGAGACCTTATCACTCTCTACACCTACCTGAATGGAGGTTGTAGCAAGGTGGGGGTCAATCTCTTCTCCTGAGTAACAGGCAATAGGACAAGAGGAAATGGCTTCAAGTAGCACCAGGGGAAGTTTAGATTGGATATTAGGAAAAATTTCTTCACAGGAAGGGCTGTCAAGCATTGGAACAGGCTGCCCAGGGAAGTGGTTGAATCACCATCCCTGGAGGTATTTAAAAGACATGTAGATGTGGTGCTGAGGGACATGGCTTAGTGGTGGTTTTGGCAGTGTTGGGTTGGTGGTTGGACCTGATGATCTCAAAGGTCCCTTCCAATCTCAGTGATTTTATGATTCCACGATTCTAAGTTCATTGAGAAATTAGCAGAATAAAGCCATTTTCGTCCTTTTCTTAATGAAAATGTAGCATATAGACAAAGCTGATATAGCAACATGATCTAAAAATCTCAGCATCCACCCATTCATACTGGTTTTCTCAAGAAGAAGTAGTCATTTTCTAGTGAGGACTTTACCCTGTACCTACTTTTACACACATGCATAACCTTTATATGAGCCAGTCTCACAGTGGAGCTGATCCCGTGCATGAAGTTAGAAATAAAGGTCCGCCTCCTCAGATATGCGTAGAAGAGTACATCAAGTACATCATGTTTAGTTACATTGATCTCAATGATAACTAAGCTCTTAGGCAGGATTCAGAAATGGGAACCATCTTGCTGAATTTTGGGTGTCTACTCATGAACTAGGTGTCATGTCTCCCTTTCCAGACAAGTAGGTCCACCCAGTACAATCAATAGTATGCAAAGGCCAAAGGTCATTTCAGGATTAGATGAATCTAGTCAGCACAAAGTATGGTGACTATATTGATGATCTCTATGGTTACAAAGGCAATCTAAGGTGACTAACCCAGAGACAGAGACATTCACTAAGGACATCCACAATTTAGATTAATTCCCCCTCTTTTTCTCCTCAGGAAACAAGGTCCTCTGGGCAGGAACTGGCCAATGTCTGGAACACTCCTTGCTTTTCCTGAGCTGGGAAACATAGTTGAAGTTTATGGCAAACAAATGCATTTCTATAAATTATGGTGCAAGATATAATCTTGGAAATATTTCCATACATGAGTGCTACATATCATATGGGCAAAACTACAAAGCTACGGAAGAGTAGGGCTCAGATAGTGGCAGAATACTGTTTCTGGTTGACCGAGCAGACCAATAGTACCACAGTTTGAAGTCAATGAAGTGTAGTTTTGATGAGATATTTTAAAACCAGATAGGCCAGATACCAGCAGGAAAGAGCTGCTGGACATCATCTGCAGAGCTCAGCTGAGTCCAACTGTTAAATCTGCTTCTGATATTTTTTGCAGTGTGTCTGCGTGTTTGAGCACACTGAGATAGTTGTATGGAAAATTGACTAGTATATAAATGCTACTCACACTGTAAATGTGGTAACTGTAAATGTAAGTCACTTCATTGAGCAGATCTTCTTGTATCTGCAGAAATCCCTTTATTTTCCTACTCTGGGAGAGATAGGAGATGGATTGTGAGCTAGAGACATATCTCACATATAGGATGAGAGCACCATGGCTTGCTCTGTTTCAAAGCGGATAACCTCGCCATCTCGTGTTATCCCCAGCCTGAGTCACAAATTAGTTACAGAAGGTTGACGAAACCAGAAACGACGAAAGGCTTCTGGTGACGGAGACACTGAGCGAATGAGAGACAGACGCAGGCAGCAGCCTGTGCGAGACGGCTGTCCCGCCCTCCGCCGGCTGCTGTGGAGCATCCCGGGAACACCCTGCCATCCCAAGGGGACGCCTGGAGGAAGCAGAGTCATGACTGTTCACCCACTGCCTGTCCGGCACCGGCTGACAGAGCGGGCCGCAGGCACAGTAGGAAGTAATTACAACTACAAAAAGCCCCCAGGACGACCTCAGAGGGGCCCCAGCTATGCCGATCACACTTTTGCATCCAAACATTGTGTATAGCTCCCTGAACTCTTCCACTGTTGTTTTTTTTTTTCTACAAAACAAAAGAAAAAAAAGTCATAAGATATTGGAGATGCTTATGGTGATTGTGTGATAATCGGCAGGTTAAATGATACACTCTACATGATACACAGTTTAGATAAACAGAGATTTCAGACCTGGTTCATGGATATTAAAGACGGCTTAAGACCATTTTTGTTCAGAAAACACTGAATGTGGAAATTAAATGCTTTCCTGTAGTGGGGAGATAAGATGTATAAACAGTTGTGCATGTTCAAATACTGCCACATCTTCTTTTAATTAAGTATTACTAAGCCACCCTGATACAGTCCTTTGCATGCCTTGTGAGTCAGCTGCAGCATAAGGATCTGTCAAATTTAGACTTGATTTGCAGTGGCCAGGACGTAACAGACTCAAATAAAACAGGAAACACCCTGAACTTTCAAAAAAATCTCACACCTGTTTGGTGTCCTGAAAATAGCTTTTTGTTGAATCTGCCTTCAAATTCCCAGCAGTTTCACAGAATCATAGAATCATAGAATGGGTTGGATTGGAAGGGACCTTAAAGACCACCTAGTTCCCACCCCCCTGCCATGGGCAGGGACACCTTCCACTAGACCAAGTTACTCGAAGCCCCATCCAACCTGGCCTTGAACACCTCCAGGGATGGGGCATCCATAACTTCCCTGGGCAACCTGTTCCAATGTCTCACCACCCTGACAGTAAAGAATTTCTTCCTAATGTCTAATCTAAATCTACCTTCTTTCAATTTAAAAGTGTTGCCCCCTTGTCCTGTCACTGCACTTCCTGATAAAGAGTCCCTCCTCATCTTTCCTGTAGGCCCCCTTTAGATACTGGAAGGCTGCTATAAGGTCTCCCTGGAGCCTTCTCTTCTCCAGGCTGAACAACCCCAACACTCTCAGCCTGTCCTCATAGGAGAGGTGCTCCATCCCTCTGATCGTCTTCGTGGCCCTCCTCTGGACCCACTCCAACAGGTCCATGTCCTTCTTATGTTGGGGACCCCAGAGCTGGACACAGTACTCCAGGTGGGGTCTCACCAGAGCGGAGTAGAGGGGCAGAATCACCTCCCTCCACCTGCTGGCCACACTTGATGCAGCCCAGGATACAGCTGGCTTTCTGGATTGTGAGCACCCATTGCCAGCTCGTGTTGAGCTCCTTGTCCAACAACAGCCCCAAGTCCTTCTCCTCAGGGCTGCGCAAGTCCAGGTAGATGATGTCAGTTGTTTTTCTCTAATCCACCAACACTGTAACCCTGTTGTAGAAGGCCACCAAATTTGTCAAACACGATTTGCCCTTAGTGAAGCCATGTTGGCTATCATTGATCATCTCCTTGTTTTCCATGTGCCTTAGCATAGTTTCCAGGAGGATCTGCTCCATGATGTTGCTGGGCACAGAGAGTTCTCAGGATAATTCCAGCTTCAATGGAAGTAGACAAACCCCTGGACCTCATGTGAAAGCGTTCTGTCTTTCTCTCCTTTGCAAATTTTTCAGTATGAATTTAGCAGACCAATTATAGAAACTTTATTCACTAGTGAATGAGTCAGGGACTGGCAGTGAGCTGAACTTTCAACTTCAGAGATGAAGTTCTAAATGAAGTTCATTAGATGAAGTTCATTTCTAGGTAGCCGAAGGTATAGCTTTCCCTAAAATAGGTATGGAGACTGTCATCTCTTCTACAGGGACTGTTAATATTACTGAGAGAACCAACATTGTAATACTAAGTTACAGAAGGAAATAGAAATTTAAAACTAGTATAATAGAAGAAACATCTGTGCAACCTAACCATGTTATTCAATATAAAAATTCTGTTCAATAGCTCCTCTAACATATTACTTCTTATCTGCTTGAGGGTGGTCTAACAATACTTTGGATTATATTACAAACATAGATGGATTGGTTCAAATTGTCCTGCAGGACCCCCTCCTCCTCTCCTCGCTGTTACCTACTATCATTTGAGAACTAACCAGAAAATATGTGATTTGGCCCTTCTGTTGAAAGGAAACTAAAGTGATTAGTTGAGGTCAGTAAGTAATGGGTTTTTCAGATAGGAAAGAAACTTGGTTTGGGTCAAATCAAAACTAAATTTGTCCAAGGTTTATAGTGAAATGAACAAAGTGAAAAGATGTGTTTTGGCTCAAGCTTTAATGTTTCCTGTAATCTGGAATGAAAAACTTTCTCTCATTTGTTTAACCCTTTTGCTTAACTTTTTCGGTTTTTTAAGATTGGGTTAATGTCTTACCCAAACTGCCTTTGTGGAATGAAGAGTCAGAGTTCTGCTGAGATGATGTGTCAAATACAAAAATTCAGCACTTCTGACACAAAAGGATTTGATATTACTTAATTTTTTCCTCTTTGCTTCTCCCCTTTCTTTTCAAGTCAGACCCATTTAACAATTTGAGACTGAATTTTCCAAGGAAAATAGTATATTCTCAAAACAACATACTGTAAGCAGTTTACTGTTGTTAAATACAGCTGTAGGAATTGGTAGCAATTCCTTGCATGAGCGAGAGGCTTGAGTCCCCATTGTGACTCCATTTTCCTTATCAAAGTACCTTTTATTCTGGCCTATAGGGGAATAACAAGATAATCACATCCTAAAGAGGATATTACTGTGGTATCGGTGTCTGTTCCACTTTTCTCCATTCCTATTGCTGTTTCAGTCCTTCTATTCAAAGACGGGTGTCAATGACTCCTTCAGTGTCAGCTGGCAGCTCAATTGTACCCCAGGGATGGCTTGGGCTCAGAAACAGTTGGAGACAAAGCAGGTTATGATACCCCACACTGCAGTTAAGGATTTAACACCAATGAAAGTGAAAGAAGAAACAGGCACAGGCAACTTATTTTGCCAACCTAAACACAGGGAAAGGCACCCATAGTAAATGACTGGAGGGCCACTGTCAAATTCATAGAATCATAGAATCATTTAGGTTAGAAAAGGCCTTTAAGATCATGTAGTCCAACCATTGACCCTACTCTACCAGGTCTGCCACTAAACCATGTCTCTGAGCACCACATCTACACGACTTTTAAACACATCTAGGGATGGTGACTCAACCACCTCCCTGGGCAGCCTGTTCTAATGTTTGATAACTCTTTCAGTGAAAAATTTTTTCTTAATGTCTAGCCTAAACCTCCCCTGGTGCAACTTGAACCCATTTCCTCTTGTCCTATCGCTAGTTACTTGGGAGAAGAGATCAGCTCCCATCTCACTACAACCTCCTTTCAGGTAGTTGTAGAGAGCAATTAGGTCTCCCCTCAGCCTTCTCTTCTCCAGACTAAACAATCCTAATTCCTTCAGCCGCTCCTCAGAAGACATGTTCTCCAGACCCCTCACCAGCTTTGTTGCCCTTCTCTGGACACGCTCCAGCATCTCAATGTCCCTCGTATACTGTGGCGCCCAAAACTGAACACAGTACGCAAGCTGCGGCCTCACCAGCACTGAGTACAGGGGCACAATCACTTCCCTACTCCTGCTGGCCACACTATTCTTGATACAGGCCAAGCTGCCATTGGCCTCTTGGCTACCTGGGCACACTGCTGGCTCATGTTCAGCCAGCTGTCCACCAGGACACCCAGATCCCTTTCTGCCAGGCAGCTTTCCAGCCACTCCTCCCCAAGCCTGTAGTGTTGCCTGGGATTGTTGTGACCCAAGTGCAGGACCCAACACTTGGCCTTGTTAAACCTCATGCAGTTGGCTTCAGCCCATCGATCCAGTCTGTCCAGATCTCTCTGCAGAGCCTTCCTACCCTCAAGCAGATCAACACTGCCGCTTAATTTGGTGTCATCTGCAAACTTACTGAGGGTGCACTCAATCCCCTCATCCAGATGATCAATAAAGATATTAAACAAGGCTGGCCCCAAAACTGAGCCCCGAGGAACACTGCTTGAGACCTGTCACCAGCTGGATTTAACACCATTCACCACAACTCTCTGGGCTCGGCCATCCAGCCAGTTTTTAATCCAGCGAAGAGTACACCTGTCTAAGCCACGGGCTGCCAGCTTCTCTAGCAGAATGCCGTGGGAGACTGTGTCAAAGGCCTTACTAAAGTCCAAGCAGACAACATCCACAGCCTTTCCTTCTTCCACCAGGCGGGTCACCTGGTTGTAAAAGGAGATCAGGTTGGTCAAACAGGACCTGCCTTTCATGAACCCATGCTGGCTGGGCCTGATCCCCTGGTTGTCCTTCACATGCCGCGTGAGTGCACTCAGGATGATCCGTTCCATGATCTTTCCTGGCACTGAGGTCAGGCTGACATTCCTGTAATTGCCTGGATCCTCCATCTGGCCCTTCTTGTAGATGGGTGTCACACTGGCAAGCCTCCAGTCATTTGGAACCTCCCCTGCTTACTTGAAAGGGGAATCTTACTCTAATTTACCTTAAAGAACACATCTGACAGCATTGACAGTGCCAACTTTCTGCATGCGCTGCAGCCGTGGCTATGTTTTCTGATGTTTCCCAATCTGTGATCAACACGACATCCTGAAGAAGATAATTCCTGAATACTAGAAATACAGAAAAACTGTCAAAAACTTGTATCAATTAGCGTGTTCAGTGTGTGGCTTTCAACTAGTTCTGGATCTTTATGTCTTATTTGCTCTGGTTTAGCTTCATGGTGTTCTGTTACAGAAGTAATGGAGGTCTGTACTATATTCTGCAGAGTGTTTCCTGGTGGATACTCATATGAGATATGTAGTCACTAATATTCAGAACCTGGTGTGCACTCACAGTCAGAAAGCACAGTCCTTAGACAGTGTGTCAAGCAGGACTGCAAAAATATGTCTGCTTTTCAAGAAAAAGCTCATGCCTCTGTATTTGAAGGAGAAAGTTGCCTGTTTCCTTGTTAATCAGGTGTTGTAACCGGAAAACTTCCCTCTTTACTAGTTTTCCTTGAATCATATTTTAATATCTGCAGGGAAGCAATGAAATGAAATGAAAGGAGGATGTTAGGGGAACCACAGGAGAAAGAATGTCCCTCAATTTTGAG
This sequence comes from Burhinus oedicnemus, assembly GCA_008921705.1. Taxonomy (NCBI): domain Eukaryota; kingdom Metazoa; phylum Chordata; class Aves; order Charadriiformes; family Burhinidae; genus Burhinus; species Burhinus oedicnemus. Next base: position 607,562 of record VFFE01008952.1, on the reverse strand, counting down.
CTGCAGAGTTTGCTTTGGTTGGTCAGCCCCAGCAAGATCTCAGCTGGCCACCCTCTCTGCCCCAATAACCCCAGCACGGGGGGGATTACCAGGGTAGCACAGCCAGGGGGTTGGGACTTACACTGCAGGTGGGGACACGGTAAGAGCAAAGTCTGTGAGCCGAGCAGCGGAGCAGTTGAGTAAGTTGAAAGGTCCCTGTCCTTAGAGGTTCCCGAAGTATGCTTTTTAACAGATTTTGTGTGCAATAATCCACAAGACCTTTGGTCTAAGCAAGGTCTGAAGGATCACAACAGCTACTTCAGGATGTTTGATTCTGGACACGTGGAAGCAGGCCCTGGTTCATGCCTAAGGTGAAAGTCAGGTGCCCAGATACGAGCACCTGCTGTCTCTTTTGAGGCTGAGGGTACCCAGGACATTTGCTTGGAAGCTGTCCAGTGTGACACAGCATCTCCAGGGGAACTGTACCCTTCGGGAATAGCAGTCAGAGCTGGATAAGATATACAAGAGCCTCTAAAATACCTCTAGAAAACTATCACTGACCAGTGGATTTGCTTACCTAGTGTCTCATAACTAGGCATGTTAGAAGGTAGGGCAGAGTAACCAAACTCCTCTGTTGAAAGGAAAAGCCTTTTCTTTTCTTACTGGGGAAAAAGCAATCTCCCTCTCTAGCAGTCATCCCTTTCCTCCTTCCTCATTTCCTTGTCCTGCTGTGGTTTCCTGGTTTAAATGATTTCACATCTGTTTACTCAAATGTTTCATCAGCAGAGAGTGAGATATAAGTGTACCATTTTCTGCTGAAGAAGATTCTTTTGATCCATGGATCCTCATATGGAAGGGAGAAGAGAATGAATTTTATCATCTGTTGCTGCTCCTGATATATTCCAGGGGTACCTGCCTTACAAGTAGGTGACAGTCAATACCATGTGCTCTAGAGGTCCTGTCTATTGTTCTCATCTGGCCTTCAAAACAGGGAATCCATGAGAAACTGCTCGTACCCTGCCATCCACCTTGAAGCAGTGCTTCACTTTAGGTAATAAAAGCCACTTCACAGAACCAGTATCTTCCACATAGCAAATATGGGCTGACATAAGGTAGGGATGACCAAGAAGGCACACAATGTTGGATATACCGTCTGACCAGCAGCCAGCATGCTGCTGAAGGTTGAGCTGCTGAAGATGGAGCACAGGCTCCAGGTGAATTCAGTGAAATACCTCCTTACCTTTCCGGTTTGTAGGTGCAGTATGTTTATGGATTTTCTGCCAAGTGAGCGCACAATGCTTTTGGCTGTGGCTGTATACTTTGCTAAGACCCATCAATTTTTTTTCTTACCCCCATGATTCATTTCCTTCATGAGCAAATGTTCCCGCTTGCAATTTTCTTCCAACGTTAAACTCAGTCACCCCTTGTGCTCCCATGGTGTTTGGGAGTTACTGCGCTGCATGGGAGCCATGGCTGAGCTAGGGGGTGGTGGTTATAGCTGTGTTCACACACCCCATTTCCAGGTGTTGAACTGCAGCCGTGGGAAAGGAACTGCTTCATCTTGTCCTGTTCATCTGTCAACACAAAATTTAGGCTTTTACTTTCATCATCACAGGGATTATTTTTTTTAATTTCTGCATTTGGGTGGTCATGTGTTAACAGATCCACCTGATCTAGAGATCTTCTTTTCTGTTAGCAAATGCATTTGCTATATAAAATTGCTTTTATTTCTAGCTGATTATTGAGCCAACCAGAGAATCAGTCATGATACATAGAGTTTGAAGGACAATTCTCAATTTGACTCACAGTAGGACAAAAAAAGGGAAAACAAATAGACGGAACAAGAAAGGAGAGTGATCTCGCCTCTCTGTGGAGGAATCTGTTATTCCCAATTGTATATTTCTAATGCAGCCAGCATTTTCCAAAGTATTATCCTCCTTTGCAATTCATTAACTTCATTTTTAGATTAAATTAAAAGGCAGGTAAATGTATACTTTGTCACTCAAGGATGATATTTTCTTGCCACATTTAACTTTTTTGCCTTGAAATTTAACCTTCCAGCGTGAGTTCATACAAGGAGGCAAAGAATACATGAAAGGCACTAGCATGTCACGCTGGCTCCGTCAGACATACAAACTGACGCTGTTTCACATCCATGGGAAGGTGCCTTTTGGTAAGTGCTGAATGCAGAGATGTGAGCTGCTCCGGCGTACCCCAGCAGCCCCAGCAGCCCCAGTACCCCAGCAGCCCCAGCAGCCCCAGCAGCCCCAGCAGCCCCAGCAGCCCGCCAGGGCTCAGGGCACTGCTGCTGTTCCTGCAGGCTGCCAGCAGAGAGAGCAAAAGGTGCCCAGACCAAAACCATCAGTCCGCTCCCGCCTTGTACCCTTGATACACACAGCACAAGGAGAAGGAAAAACTGTTTCCCTGTGCTGTATAGGGAACACGGAATTTTCTCACGTATTATAGAAAGCAGGTATAGCTCAGTTACTTAACTGCAAAGAATATGGTTCACTTAAACCTTTCAAGAAGCTCCACAAAGACGACCGGCACACAAGCTGCGACACGGTGTGGAAGCGACCACTGTGACTGGTCTAGTCAAAGCTACTGCCAGCACTTGGATTTCATCCATCCTGGGGCATGACCTCCGTCCATAAGGTGACTGTCTGATCCCACCACCAGAAGAAATGAACAACGTTCAATCTTTTAATGTGTTCATTAAAAGGAGATGAGAGCTGGGCTCCGAGTTTGCATCAGTCTGTAGGCTGGAGCCTTAGCTATTGACCCAGTCTTCCAAACATATAAAATTGCAGTTACAGTCGATAGCCTGTGGCTGATAGCTGTGACTGGACTGGTTAGAGAAGGGGGGGTTGAGTTTCTCTTTCAGCAGCAAAGGCCCCGTTTGCACCGTCCTGCTCAGAAACGCTTCCACTGGCTACTGTGTGAAACTTTTTGGAGCTCCATGTTAGCAAAAGCCACAAGGGAAAGAGTTCAGGCTGACAACTGGAGGCAGCGTTCACGTAGTAGTCAATGCTGAGGATGTTGCTGGTGTTTTAGATCTCCACAGCCTTCAGTCCAAAGATGAGAAATAGCCAGTATAGGTGGGACATGGCAGGGTGGGAACACGGGGTGAGGGGAATGACTGAAAGAGGGTTTTTTTTTTTCCCCTTTGTTATAACATTGAGTAAGAGCGGGTCTGGTATAGATTAGTGTTTATGAATCAGACGGTAGTGAGCCGTTAGAAAGGGGGTTTGGCCAGGGTCTTACGAAGTGGCTCATTAGTCCAAACTCTTCTCACACAAAGCAAGGTCTCTGCAGAGGTTTACGGGGTGAGCTGCCGACACCTGCTTTCCACGGCAGGCAGACAGAGGGGCCACCAGGCTTGCCACGCTGAGTTGCATCGACGGGCCATGCGTGGAACCCACCAAAATATTTCCAATGAACCGACCCTGAGCAGGAGCACAGAGAGGGGCTAGCGAGAGGACACGTCCGCAGTGTGGACCAGCAGTCAGAAAGCGAAGGTTTCCTCTCCAGCAGCACTTCATAACCAGGAGATTGTTTTAACTAGGTTCATTATATGAATTATACAGTACTTCTGACAACTCTGATATCCAAAAGGACAGAAGAGTGAATGGTTTCCAAGAATAGTCACTTCAAAGACAAAGTAAAATATGTAAAATGTGAATTAACAAGGAGAGGAACAGCCATCTTCAGTTTTGCTGCCTTTGACAGTGAAATGGAAATCACTGTAGGCTGAATCATTCAGAACCAAGGGAAAAATATTCTTAATCACAACATAAAGTACAAGTGAATTCAGATAGATGAAAATTCAAGATGGAGATCTTGTTTTTAAACACTTTTAAAAGGATATTTATTTACTCTTTTCCTCTAGAATTTTGTTATAGCTTCAGTCTATTCCCTCCATAAATATTTCCATCTGAAAATATCTCTAGCATCTGATACTGCTGTGAAAACAGCAACTCTATTAATTTATAGTTGGAGAGAGAATGAGAAAAAGACAGTGACCATAATATAAATAGTTGGTTGATATAGTCTTGGCCTGAACCGATCTCTCATGAGTTTTGCAATTCTCTGTATCTCTGCAAATAAGGTCATTTGGAGGCCTAAATGTGAATTAAAACTGAAAATTTTGTGTATCCACTTTTAAAAAATGAAAATGCTTGTATTTGTTTCATTCCCTTTACTTTCAATACTGGTCTAAAATATCATTGTGTGAGCTATAACATCATGAGGAAATTCTGGAAAAACTGGAAATCTCGCTCCTCTTTTGACCATGATTTCATTTTGCTCATTTTATTCTTATTTATTCAGATCATTTGAAAGTACTGGCCAAATAGTTGAAAACCTTGCCCTTCACTTATGTGGTACTTTTTCATGCTGCGCAATTGTTCACATGTGAATCGTGATGGTATTTCTGCTCTGCAACTCGAAGTTTTCTACTATGAATTTCCATTACAATCACTCACACTCGCATTCAAGAAGCGTTTATACCTATGAATGCCTTCAAGGTGTCCTGACTGACAGTCAGAGGTGTTTAACTATCAAACAAACCTGTGAATAGTGGCTTATCTCTAGCCTATTTGCCAATCCTTTCTTAAGCTCTTTGGCCAGCTTTAATAGAGAAGAAATAAACATTTAAAAATTGAGCAAGTGTCTTTTGCTGGGATTTCTGATGATGTCCAAAAGACTGTTAATGGTGACAGATGTACCTGAAGTGTACTAGTTCCATGGTCAGAACTATATCACCTCTCCTAACTCCTGCTGGTCTCACGTACAGACATTTTACCCAGGTGCTCTCTGGCATTGCCTATTTTATTTCTCATTACATTTTGAGCTGAACTCTAAGGTTCATCTGAACAACACTCTTCATCTCAAGGAAACTGTAACAATACCACAAACTGAAGCCAGCTGGGACACACTTATACGTCATTAGAAGTAGCATAAAGTATTGGGGCTCTGCATTCACATTAAAGGGTGCTTGAGCCCTTCCTCCATGGTGCTGACTTTACTTCTCCCTCTTGTCCCTGCTTGGCATTTCTGACACTTTTGCTGGAATTTTCTCATGAGATTTTGACTGAGGTCCTGAGATCACAAAAATTGCAGCTAGGAGCTAAGATTACTGTTAAATATCCCTTTTCTCCCAGCAGTGCCATAAGCCTATTCTGTAATAAAAATGTTAAAGGAAGCAATGCAGGGTGGACAAGTTTAGTGGTAAAGAAAGTGGAAAACAGCAATAAGCAACAGAAGTGACAAGAGAAGATCAGCCTGGAGAAAAAAGACCAGATTTCTTTTCCTTGGCACTATGGGCTGTGTTTTTAACATGCGTAAAACAGAGTGTGTAGGACTCAGAGCGTGTAGTTATAGGCTGCCCAGAGAGATGTTGGGGTCTCCGACCCTGGAGACATTCCAAACCCACCTGGACGCCATCCTGTGCAACCTGCTCTAGGTGACCCTGCTCTGGCAGGGGCACTGGACTAGATGATCTCCAGAGGTCCCTTCCAACCCCGGTGATTCTGTGATTCTGTAATGCCGCAGAATGGTAATGGACTTCTGTAAACTGGATGAAATATCAGTAAGCGTCTCTAATGACCACTTGTTATATCTGGATGAGGCATGGTGAAGAAAAACACTTAGACGCTTGTATTCTGGATTTTGAGTTGCAATCCAGGAAAATGTTTTCCAACATGAAGACGATCAGCAATACATAACCCAGGAAAACTCCAGAAAACTGTGAAAACTCTGGAAGACTGGGTTGCCTGATGGTGTCACGGATGTTGGAGTCTGACCAGACCTACGAATTTTAAGCTATGAAGACTATAATTATCAACAGCTAAGGTTATGAATTTATTTGTATGATGAAACATGAAGCTGCATGGAATGTCTTGTAGGCAGGATATGCATATATATATGTTTATATTTATCTGTCTATCTAGATATTCCTTGCCCTCCTCTCTCAACAAGATTTGGCAGCTCTCCTCCACTCATTTATCTTTATCAAGGGGGTTTACCGTCTTGCTTACACTTCTCCACTGTGGTAGGTAACAGGAGAAAACTCCTCTTGCTGTTGCTGGGACACTCCTCACTGTGAGGCTGCATGATCTGCTAGAGCTGGGCCCTGACTGCAGACGAGGCATTCAGAGATGTGTCCTTTGGAAAAAAAAATTGACAAAGGATGATAAAAAATAAGTAAACAATACACAGAAATGCAGAAAGTTGTGGAGACAGGAGAGCCTGCAGTTTCCTTTTGCATGTTTTCAAGCTATTTCCTCAGTTATGCTGTAAGAAAGAGGTAACGAGCAGCAAGACAAAGCTTTCTAGGAAGCCTCAAAGCTCCATTTAAGCCCAAACCAGCTAGTGTTTGTGCACTGTAAGAAGCGATTCTCCATCTGCGGAAGAACAGGTAACCAAGGAGGTCACTTACACCTTTGTCACATGATCCAAGGGAAGTTATATGGTTGGCACAGGATGAAGTGCATGGGAAGGAAAGAAGATGAAGGCGATTACCTTCCCCTATAAAGTTTTCTTGGGCTTCTAGTCTCAATTACAGGGCCTAATGGGCACCCTCATTTGTTTCCTATTAGCTGTAGAAATGGAGGGAAAAAACGCTGCCATCACCTGAACCACGAGATGAAACAGCCCTCCAAGCACTACAAAAGTTACTGAATGTGTTCTGTTTCTTGAAGTAAACAAAATGGGAAGAAAACATGCTAGCCTAACTTTTTTTTTTTATATAATTTTCTATTAGTTTCAATGAATTACACCAGAGCAGGATTATTTTTAGTATTTTTCCATTAATTTGGGATAAGTGACCCTAGCGTTCACAAAGACAGAAGCCTGATTAGCTGAGCCAAACACACAAAAAAATGGTGTTTGACGACAATGATTAAGTCCACACAGGTCTGTGTTGTATAGGGCCTAGGGATCTCTCCTGAATTAATATTTGATGTTTGTCTGCTGAATAAACTACTCGGCTTTCATTAAGATCATCATTAAGAAAAACCACAGGCAAGGAATTACAATATGTACTAACGACATGTATTATTACACTTCAGAGGGAACATTTACGAGCATAAGGAAATAATGTACTCTTTTTTTATTATTATTTGCAGTACTTTCTTGGTGCAAGAAGCAGATCTATTCTGCTAACCCTCACTGAATTTTAAAAAGGAACAGGAACATGCTCCATTTTAAAAGAAACATTGTTTTTTTCTTTAATTTTTTTTTTTTCAGTCACAGGAGTTTTAGTCTCTGAAGGAAGCTTACCTTGTAATTTTTCAGTTTCACAACTTTTTACCTTCATATATTATGATATGACTACCCTGAGACAGAGTGAATATTCTGTGGCTATATCTGTAGTCCCAGTAAAACAGTATGAAAACCTTTGATTCAAGGGATGGTAATGTACAAGATAAGGTGCACCTTACCTGTTTTCTCATAAAGAAAAATAGTACCTTTTTAAAGCAAAGTTTCCCAATCTAGGAAGAGGCAACTAATTGTTATTAAAGGGTATAACATAGTGCTCTGCTTAATCACCAATGAGGTTATTGATGATTTGAACCTGCTTCACCTAAAAAATGTTCCACAGTGTACATAAAATAACGATGGTATTATTTCTCTTATGAGATGGAGCAGCTGAGAGAAACGGTGGAAGGAGATAGCACACTATTTGATACAATTAAATAATGAATAGTATTGATAAATAAAAAGCCAAGTAGTTTAATTAGCTTCATGGATGTAGACATTACTCATTTATATTTCTGAATATCTGAAAGAATTTTCCTCTGGTCGAGACATTGATGGCTTCACATCTCAGTTGCACATACCCAGTGCAAAACAGTGTTCCCATCCCGGTATGTAAGACATGGAAAACACTTCTTCCCTAATTTCACAGCTGTTAGAAAAATCACACTCACTAGCAGTCACGAAATAACGGGGTGCTCAGGTGAAGAATCAGTGGAGTGGTACAAATACAGAACAGGAATTCACCCATGAGACTATGGTAGTCTACTGCACTTGCTCATGCAGAACTGCAAACCAGCTCGTTCCCTGTGGACTGGACCAGCTGACAGGACTCTAAAGGAATCTCACCTGAGACTGTCCATGTATTTGTAAAACACAAAAGTGTTTTTTGGTGCTTTTCTGCTCAGTCCCGTGGTCTCCCCAAGCCACATTTTCTCCCAGAGCACAGAGAAGCTGAGAAGATTGCTGAGATATGCTCCTGACAGTGGCACAGTGTGTATGCCACATTCAAAATGCCAGACCACAATGATTAGTTAAAGCTGAGCTAGGTTTGCAAGAACAGAGTGGGTTTTGTACATAGCCCCATGGATAGCTTAGAGTGGTGGATTTTCTATGAACAGCTCGTACTAGCTCTCTTACTGCCAGAAAAACAGTCCGGAAATCTTCTTGCAACATCACCGTGGTAATATAGTATGTCTCCATAACATTTTCAAACTCCATGGCATCCTGCCTGCTGGAAACAGTCAATACGCTGTAGCCTGCAGTAGTACTGCAGCCTTTAATCTGGTTTTATTAAACACGAAGCCTTCAGATATTCAAGCTTGTTTCAAATTTGTGTGTAGATGTGAATGATGAATGCTGGACACATTGTCAGAGCTGTTTAGGAGGGCTTTAATTTCTGCTTCAAGTTGGGCCCACTCCTTATCTGGAATATCAAGCACTGGGATGCAATTTAGAAAATGGCAGACCACAACTTCAAGAAACTTCTGTTTCCTTAGAGTACCTTTTGCTACTGGCAAAACACAGGAGCCTCAAAGTTCTTACCCTAGACATAAGTTCTTCTGCATTTCTGTGAAAAGGCCTTTTCTCTCATCAGTTTCAGATTCTTTTACAGAAGAGCCAGAACTTAGTATTTTCATACAATTTTAAGAATTATAAGAAACACTTCCTTGAGTTTTGATTTTTTTTTTTTCTCTTCATAGAATCATAGAATCATTTAGGTTGGAAGGGACCTTAAAGATCACCTAGTTCCAAACACCCTGCCATGGGCAGGGACACCTCCCACTAGAGAAGGTGTCTTCTGATTGTTTTTCTGAGCAGATTTGATTCAGGAAGCACACTGATACCAGATTAAGGATCTAACTCTTGGTTACTGTTAGAAACAAAGACCAAGCAATGGAACCAATCAGTAACACTGACCATAGTAGTAGCAATGCAGAATATTTGGGTTAATATCGTATAAAAGACTTCTGCATCCAGATAAGGTCTTACACAATTATTATTGAATAAAAGTGGTGCTTTGGCACCCTCATTGCTCGAGGAAATCTTGGAGAACATAATCAAGGTCTACACAAGAAGTGACTGAAGGATCTATGAGCCCTCTGGGATGTTTTGACTGTGTGCACACTGCAGAGCAATGTCTGCTCTTCATGGAGTCCCGGCATTGCAAGGCACCAGGCTGTGGATCTCAAATCCCCATACCAAAATAAAGGAGTGGGCACCATCACTTCCCTTTTAACAAGATATTAGATCTCAAATCTCCATGTCAAAAAAAAAAGGGGTGGACACCATCACTTCCATTTTAACAAGACATTAGATCTCATAACATTTATGAACTGACTATACGGCTTATGTATGTAACCAAATGCATCACATCATTACCATCAGCTTACGTACACTTACATTTATAAGTTTTCCAGCAGCTGGAAAACACTGTAGTGCCTCTCCCAGTTTCAAATGCAGTATTTAGTGGCTTTCGCCCTCCATGCCTCATGAGAATGAAGACTGTGGTCCGTTTTACCAGCTAGGGACTGTCTGTACAGCAAGCCTTCGGTGGAATTAGGGCATTTCTGGGCCACAGGACTGTGTCTGATCTGAAACACCGCCTGGTCTCATTGAATAAATTGAACTATTGTCTTTTTTATCAGGGCTTTAACAGTGACAAAGTGAATGCGGAGACTGAATTAAAACAAAACAAATAGTTCAGACTGTGTGTTGTGCCTGAGAACCCTGGAAACAAAGAACCAAATAATATTTAATGTTATAATGACTTAAAATATTACGTCTGTGAATGTATCCAAAATGAGACATGCATATGAAAAAATGTGGGAATAGGTTGTTTATATAAGCTTGGATGAGTATAAAACAAAGGTCTAGCTACAGTCTTGTAGTAGTATTTTCTTTTCTTTAAAAATGAAAGAGATACACATTTAGGAATCATTGCAACATTAATAAAGTTGTTTGTGTTTTTTTTTTCTTTAGCCCCATCATACTCTCTTCTTTTCTTTCCAACTACATATTAGGGTGTCTGTTGAAGGGTCCCGTATTTATGGTTTGGATCCTGCAACGGGCCATTTTTTCCCCTCTCATTCATGACCTTTCCCAACCATCTGGCTAGTAATGGGTTCACAAGTAATTTCATATTTTCTGGGGCTGCCTCCAGCCAAATCAATGTAGAAATAATAGCAACCATTTGGGATAAAATACATAATGTCAAATTCACCCAATATGACTGATCAAAGACACAATATGGAATACTGCTTCTTATAATTTTATGGCATATTTGTTTCAGTTTTTAGACAATTTACATTTTCTCAGGTTCACTTTCCTAATTTATTTAGCATAAATTCATATTATTTCCTCATACACCAGACAAAATGATTTATTATCTAAGTTGTTATAGATATGCAAGACAGATATGGAATATACAAAGGCACTGTATTTTCCTGCAAGTTCTTTTCAGGATGTTCCTGTGGACTGACCGTATCGTTCATTTCATTTCAGTATGATTGCATTTTCCCAGGTTGTGGACACATCAAAAATCATGGAGGGAGTGTTTCTGTCTCTGTGTTTCACTCTTGCCATCTTTATCTAAGAGATATACCACATCACCTCGAGCCTGCTGAGGCTGGAAGGACTGGAGTCTGGTACCAAACTGGGCTTTGCTGTGGCAATCACAGGTGCTAACACCATTGTTAATTTTGCAAACATTCTGTAACAGGAAGGTTTCAGGTTCAGGGTTGTCACTACTTGTGATGTGTGAGGCAGACCTCCAAGGGGCATGGAGGCACTCCTGCCCACTTCAGTCAGATGTGGAGATGCCAGTGTCTAACCATGCTTCACAGAAATTCTTCAGCTACTGACATTTCTGTAGCTACATGCTCACAGCAGTCACATTTGGATGGTATCAAACAGCAGAAGGTTAGGTGGTAGATATGTACCTGATCCATGAGGTTGCATCAGTGCTGAAGGAATACAACAATAGCACTTCTTTCTTAAAAGAAAGGGCAAAATCCTCTTCTAGGCTTGAAAGAAAAGGTATCTTGAATAAAGTGGTATCTAATGGCTAGAAAGGGAGACATTTTTCCCTTCACCTTGTAAAAGAAAGGCCATAAATCCTATCCTCTCTCCTCACTGGTGCCCAATGAGAAGCTTAGGTTGCTCACTTTGCAAACTTCTTTAAACGTGCTTCTGATCAACCAACTCTCTTCATGAATTGGGTAGCCACAAACTCTTCCAGTCACAAGTGGTCACATGTGGCATTGCAACAGGAGCACTGTGACATTTGCATCCTTCTTGTCAGTCTTTTACTCCTTTTGGGTTTTAGAGAGTCTCAGCATCCATTTAAAGAACCTTTGGGCCCTACATGTACCTGAGAACCCCTTGGCTGTTTGTGTTCTAGCCACCACTTGGGAAGTGTGATTTTTTATTTGTGCCACTGGAAAGAGAATAGCCGCTTTTCCTGCTGAGTTGAGGTGTGTTTGAGATAGTGTTTGTAGAAATGAGCACAAGAGCATAAGCAGAGGAAGAGAAGAAGGAGAAGAAGAGGGCTCTATTATGGAAGTGGTGTTGTTTCGCACAGAAGCATGCAAAGCCAAATGGAGACACTCCTGTGCAGTCTAAATTCTTGGACCTGGGCAAAGATTGCACTGAGTATTTTTAATGAAAATTTTGCAAAATTTCAGAGGCATTGTCAAAGACTGTGTGCAGCTTCCATTGATTTCCGTGACAGATACATTGCCTTTTGTGGTATGTCCCAAAGGAAACAGCTCCAAATACTACCACGCAAGGAAGCAGCACAGCAATATAGGCCACACTGGTTTTCTGCTCATATTCCAGGTGTGCCTGAGAGTCCCTGGCCTGTGAAATGGAACTATTGGTACAAACCTGCCTGTTGCTAGGCATAAATTCACTACAGCTGAGTAGTCATCTTCACTGGAAATTACTTAGGGAAGACTGAATATCCTAGGTACAAGCTAACACCCTGATCACTTTCCTTGACATGATCATTGCAATTGAGCTCTGAGAGGCTGCAATCTTGGGTAGGATTGGGGGTATTGCTTTAAACTGAATACTTTAAGAGCTGAAACACACTTCCCCTGCTCTGCATCTGTCTGTTCTGGAAGACAAATGGGACCACTGAGTGCTACTACGGAGAAGTTCTCCACTCGACACAACACCCACAGCTCAGCCGAGCACCTTCATGCATGTGGAGGTCCGTATCTCCTCTCCTCCTCACCCCCTACAAAGTCTGTCTCTGCTCCAACCTGGTCATCTGCACCTGCATATTGTGTTCATTGCTGGACACAAGTTATTCCTGACAGACAAAAGGCGTTTAGAAAAAGGCATTTAAGAACAATTATGGTTTTAAAGTGAATTGATTTTTTGAAGAACAACTAAGAGTTAAGTATTTGAAGGTTGTCTAAAAGACAAAAAGCTGGAGCATGACAATGGTCTACAGATACTTGAAGAATGCAAGCAGACAAAGGGAAAATTATTACCTGGATACAGAAATTGTGGATCTGAATGTGAAATAAAAATGTAGATCTCAGAGCCAGGAAAATCCCCATCTGAATGGAGCAGACTCCCAACGGAATGTGGTAAAAACACCATTTGTGGAGGGGAAATGTTTAAAACAAAGTAGGGCTGCTTCCTATTTCTGTACACAAGGGAACTATTTTTCACTCACAAGGGACATAGACGACATGACCTGATAGACCTTTTCTACCACTAGCCTCCAGGATTGAAATCCAAGAGCTATATCCTGAACTACTGAAAACATGACTTAGGACAACGGTGTTATGCCGATTTCTATCACTTGAAGATCTGGCGTTACTTCAATTTTTTAAAGAATAAAACTGGGAAACTCACTTCCTGCATCAATAAACCTGTGTGTGATAAGCATTGCGTGCAAGGAAGTATCAGATATACTGAACCTGTTCTGCAAAAACATTTTTCTGTTTGGAGGTATCACAACAGTGCCAAAAAAAATCAAGCTTAATCAGACTTGTTGGTGTTTAAAGATTTATAGTTCATTCTTAGCCAAAAGCTGTGGTAATTAGTACCACACCAGGGCCTGGACACAATCCAGTTCTTTAAGGCATAACTAGTAAAGCGCCACACGGAGCAGTTTTGCTAAGGTCAGATCTGGGACATTGTTTTCTACTTGGAAAAAGCAAGTTTCTGTCATTCCTTCTTCCCTTTATGCAGACTATTTTTTCTGTCACCAAAGAGGAAATTGAGAGTGAAATAGCCAACAGCACAGAGACTGGAGTCAAGGCAGTAGGCAACAGAGACCCACCGGCCAAACCTCCCTGCTACAGGAACCACCACCAAGGCTGATGGAAGCTGTGTAAATGCAATTCATAAGTGCAAGCAAATTAATCCCAAAGCAGGCAAGAGAATGACTGACATGATTCATGCCACTTTGTAATGAAATAAATTTTTGCTTAGCCCTCAAGAAGTTGACTTGGCTGTAAACCAGGTTGGCCTGGCCTTGAAACAACCCCCAAATGATACTGCTGCAAAAGGTGAGGAAAACATGATCTTCCCTGAAAGGGGCTGGAAGATACAAATAAGAAGTTAAAAAGCATTAAAGGGAAGCTTAATATAGCTATACAACAAAATCCAGTAAGCCAAATGTTAGTTGAAAGGATGCGTTCTGGGTTTGTGCCAGAAGCCATCTCCGCCCTTCTTCCTCTAAAGATATCCCTCACAGGTGGCTTGAATGTATTTTTGAGCCCATGGTGGGGCTGTAGATTCCACACATGGTTTACTGACTGAGTCAGTCTTTGTGTAAATAATACATCCACAGGTCAGGTAGAAAGTGAGATACATCATTATGATGCCTGCAGCCAGTGCGAAACATGAGTCAATGCAGTTATTTATAGCTGAAGCCCAGTACTTTGTGTGGGAATGTAATATAAGACTGAAACCCAAAAATAATAGTGGCAATGTCACTGCAATTTCTGAGGCTGTTCCCTCAGTCCTATAGTTCCAGTACAAAATGTGTGATGGAAGCTTTGCTGTCGTGTTGTGATGGGAAATACCTGGTCAACACTCACACCTGGCTGATCTAGGGGAGAAAATATGGGTCACGCAATCAGGACACAAGTTCACTGAGGACCTCGATGTGAGACAGCACGTCATCTCTATCAGCTAACCGGCTAGCCTAGGAGGAAAACACAAACTCCAGCACTTTACCTCCAAGGCTGTTTTTCCATTGATCTTTCATTGACTGGCATTTTTCATGCATAGGTGATGTACATAAAATCATGAAAAATATGAAAAGCACTGCAACTCTGCCTATGTTATGAACTTCTTTGTGTTTTGTGTAGCACTTTGTAAGCTGTTCTACTTTTACAGTACCTGTACTTTTTGTATAAAAGCAAGATTTACCACATATATTTTCCTTCATCGTGTAACATAAGTATACGAGAACTTATTTTACACAGGAGAACTTATTTTACACAAAGGGTTGTAAGGTTATTTTCTAGGAAGAGAGATTTGAAATTCTTTGAAAAAATATGGTTTATTGCACTAAAGGAAAAATACTTTAAAAAACGGATGGAAGAGAGTTGGCCTGGCCTCTTTTTCAGTTTCAATTAAAAAAAAAAAACAAAGTGCAAGCGACAAGAAAAGAACATTATTTCTGAAAACTTCTCTGCACGGGACAAATTCTGAGAAGTTTGGGCCACGTACATAGGACATATATCTGTTGGGGTTGTATGGATTCTCTGAGGGTCAGATGCTGTGAGCCTCCAGATGAGCAATACAAAAGCAGTTCCGGTGGTTTGGAACGATTTCTACTTTGCTAGGCCATTAAAGGATAGACACTATGATCACATAACACAAAAGTTTTGCATGACTCTGCTGCCTTTCTGTGGTTTCCTGGCAGCACTGAGCAGCTGTGATCTGTAAGCCCAGAGGAAGGCTCCCACAGGATCCAGAGCAGTCTTCTAGGGAAGGAAGGGAAAATCCTCTCCTTGATTCATCACTTTCTTACGCCTGCCCTTTTTGTGACAGCAGCAACCGATGACTCCTGCATGAGCCAGCATGACAAGAATTTAATATAAAAAAGGTTCATTTCATAGTTATGTGCTTTAGCCAACGACTACCTAGGGTAGCCTGCAGGATACGGACCTAAATCCTGTAAGGTAGAGCTAATATTAAACTATTCTCCTGTTTAAACCAGTCAACCCAAATGCTGTAAAATTCAGGCTAGAATTTTTCACACATTAGTGAGCTAACAGTAGTTTGCCCATATTACTTGTGGCTAGGGCTGGAGACCCATGCAGCGTTCCCTTAGCTTTTGAAACTTCTCTTTAGTATCACATGCCAAGGATAAACTGTGCTCAGCCTCTGTTCTCCCCCCACATTTGTGCAAGCGGCATCACTTATCTACTCTCTAAAGGCAGTTTGAAGATGATTTAATATCTGTAAAATGCTTTGGAAAAATAAATCTCTGAATTTGTGCAGGTTTTTTCCCAGAAGGGCAAGGATTTACCTCACCAGCTTCAGCAAGCTAGAGACTGTTCAAACTTCAAAATTCATCTATTACTTTCTAATAAGATTTGACAGGGTTCTCCTGAAGTTGGAGTTTCCTGCTTCGGAGCTTGCAAACCTCATCCTGAAACCGTTCCAGCTTGGAAAGAAAGACTGGGCCCATTTCAGAAGGAGTCTGGATCACAGTGCTCCTTCTTTCTTCACCGACCCATGCGGTTTGACGCTGTGTTACGCTGCGTACAAGGTAGTTGACAGCCGTGGATTTCATATAGTGGAGGAATCGCACAACTTTTGCAGTTGAAGAGGAATGCTTCACTGTCAGCTGCTCACAGCACTGTCTGGGAACTGGAGAAGGGAAATCAGCTACTGCTTGAGTGTCCTCTTTTCCCAGAGCTGCTGCTGTAAAGTGAAGGTCCATCATGCCTGCACAGACCAGGAAAACCCCGTGTCAGGCTTCCCCTGACAATCACCCAGCTCCTCCTGTGGCAGGAGAGAAATGAAACAAGGAATATTTTTAATTCTAAATGAAAGATGAGCTCTTTAGCAGGTTGAAAACTTCAGGATGTATTTCACACTTCACAGGAGGTCACAGAAGTGGAAGTCCACTTGGACTCAGTGGTGTTACTATTTATCTGTGCAGCATTTGAGACTGGCATTGGGTCTGGTCACTCCAGACTGTGAGGTTAAAACTTCAATATCTCTTTTTTACAGAACAGAGCGGTCACTAGAGCTTCAGCCCAACTCTGAAACCAGCCCACAAAAAGAGTTTGTGCTGACCTCTTTGATGTAGGAAACTGTATCCCTGCCTCAGTGAAGTTGAGAGATGGTTCCATACTGTATATGCTACAATATACGGTAGGCTTACCACAAAAGCTTTTGATGCTTTCTGTTTCATGGCTGTTTCATGAACCAGTCTGTTAAGACAGGCTGCAACATCAATTTCCCTTGAAATAAGAGATAAATATGGGCCTGATCCCAGGAGGCGTACTCCTGTGAAACTCCATCAGTGGCATTTTCATTATAACCTGGGGGCATGGGGAAGCAAAATGCTATGAATGAATTCCTCTCCAATCTATCAAGACTATTCACTGTGGAAGCAAAAAAGGTGTGTAAAACATGCTATAATTTGGGAGTGTAGAAAAGGAAAGATCTATTTATTGGCCATCTCTGACAAGGGAACAAAGTATATTTAGAAAGGAAGATTAGCCCTTCCATGCCTGTTATCATAATCTTTCTCCTCTGCTTTTCCTTTGTATTTCTCAGTCTCTCCCCTAGCTAGGAATTCTTCTTACTCTCACTTGTACTATAACTTCTATGTCTCAGTGTCAGGTTCAAAGACAAGGGGTGTCCTCAACCCTTGGTATCAAATCTCTTCTTGAAGCTAACTCTTGCCACCAAAGAACGTTGCTCAGATTAAAATCAGCAGAAATTTAACAAGTAACATTCTTCAGGTGCAACATATGTCTGCCCACTTGTCCTAATGGCAAAATAAACATGTTAACTTAAGCCAGCACATTTTAGCTTACAACCTAGGGGTGCTAAGAACACCCATGCAGCCAGTTATGGTGGCTCAGCTGCCTTGACAAACCAGTACATTAAATTGCAGCTGATCGCATCCCCATCCTATAAATTGGAAAGTAATTTTTTAAAAAAAGAGTTGGTTCAGCAAGATTTCCTCTTCCTTTCTAGTCACATAGGAATAACAGTGCTTTACTGACAGAAACGGGTGCAGACTGAGTGGAAGTCTGTACTTGTGACTCATACATGTACACCCCGTACAATTTTAAATTTATATCAAATCTTTGTTCATTCCTAAGAATGCGGTCGACCTCTATTTGATCTCAAAAATTCTGTGACAGCCTTTGGGCAGAACTGTGGTACTTTGTGTGGTTGAGCATGGAATGGAATGGCTTACCCCAAACTATCCAAAAGTCATCCCTATAGTCTTTTGTTTTTACAATGATAATTTTTATTCAGCCCTAATGGGTACACAGTATGGTGGAAATTTTTCCTGGATATACGAAAGAGACAGAAAAGAGACATCATTCAATCTCAAGTAGTAGGTTTGGATATATGTGAGTCTGCAAATATTGATATGACATAAAATTTCTCCCTAACAGCCAGAAGGATATTGCACACAAGTAAATATTTAAAGCAAATAGTACGCTAGATCACCCTGCAGAATGTGGAGGGACCTGAGCTTGCTCTAAAGGAACTAACTCAGGTACCAGGAGCTTTTTATCAATGGCTTCATGCTGACTAACTTATCCAGCTCTGTATTTGTTGCTGGCTCAGGTAACACAGAACTGTGTAGCCTAATTGTGGCCTTTAAGAACATTGCGAAATATTTATAGATCTTCATACAAACTAAGATTTCATTGTAATCCAATCTCAAAAGACTCTTTTCTCATAAATCTGTCAGGAACTCCAGGACAGAAATTAAAATTACAGGAAAAAGTAAATTCTTTTAATTTCACATTAGCTACCAGCTTTTGTGAATATGCACCCCCCTCTATTACCCTTCTAGTAGCAGATAGTCTGAGATGTCATAGATTGTCAGCATTAAAATAGATTCTGATAAACAGCCTTGTAATTAAAACCATATATCTTCAGTTTTCTCTCCAATCACATGCAATACCTTTTATCAATCTCAAGATGAGTCTGTCACAAGCTTAATTTACAATACAAAATGTGTGCTGTAACAGTGGCTTCAGACCTATAAAATATCTACATAATTATTATCAAAACTCCATCAGTAATAGAGATGATAAATGATACCTAAATGAGTTGTAAATGACAGTTATAATGGCATGGGAAAGTGAAAAATACTGGCTGATATTTAAATAGAAGTTTTCAGTTTGTGAATGTAAATTTAAGAGTTTCCTCGAGTTTGAACAATCAACTTATAGCTTAGTTTAACATCTAAACCAGACTCATCCAATATTTAAAATGAATTAACCTTCATTCTCTTTACTGAAATTAGTACAGTTTCAAAGGACATTTTCCCCTGTTTCTCATGAAAGCTCCAGTGCTTCCAACTTCATTAAAAAAGTATTTCAAAGTGTTGCAATCCTACCCAATTCTGGTAGGAACAACTCCATTTATTACTTTTGGCCTTTTTTCCTGCTCACCCATTCACATCACTGAAAAGTGATAAACCAATTTCAAGCCAAGCGGCTCAAAACTAAACTGAGATTGATGGTTAAGCATATCTGAGGAGCTTTCAGAGTTGCTGGTGACTAAGATTAAATTTGTTTAAACGATGGGAAGTAATTTTTTCATGATTTTTCACAGACAGCATTTTATGGTTTAGCTGAAAATTTTAATTAATAATTATAAGCAGGTTTATATGTTCACAACACCACTTTTCTAGGCACTCCAGTTGACATAAGGAAAGGATCCAATAAATGTTTTATTCTGAAAACAATGGGAAGTGGTACATAATTTTAGGACATAAATTTTAGCTCTACTGTTCGAAACACTAGGCGTTTTGTTATACTATTTTTTTAATTACATCAATTTTCTGAAAAGAAAATTGCACTTTTTCCAGGCAAATACCAATAATGCTTGATATGTTATAATTTCCACAAAGTTATATGCAAGATCAAAATTTAGAACAGATGAAAGGGACAAGTTCTTTTTGACTGGTACTTTCAATGTAATGCATCTTGGATTTGACCTCATTCTGTCATTCCAAAGGACATAAATATTACTGAAAAAAACAGACTAGTGATATTCTTCAAAATTATATAAATATATTCCATATTACCTTATGTATATGCAACTCTTGATCTTCCTCTACTGCAGCACTGATGTTATTGTTACCATATGCTTGGCCATGTGCCTTCATTTACCCTGGTTCAGTGGGCCAACAAACAAGGGAGAAAAAGATTGGAATCACATTCAGTGCGTATAACTGATGAAATAAGGATATGTAACAGAAAAAGCAATATGCCAAAGGAGAAAAACCTTCTCCAATGTACACAAGAACATGCCAAAACCTAAGGAATTTCATTTTTAAAGACAATTCTAATTTGTGAGCAAAATCCAGTGGCTGTAAGGACAATATGTACTTAATGTCTTCCCCTTAGCCCCTATGTTCAAGGTTTTTGGCTTTGCTTTGAAAGACTTGCTTGATGAAGGAACCACTTAAAGTGATGAAATATACAATATCCCAATGCCCATCCAAGTGGTATATAACAAGGCTTGCCTGCATTATATTATTCTTTGGTCTATAGATTAATCCTGGCAGTTGTTTTCTAGCAAATATCAACCCTTGGTGGATCATGTTGAATCATTTACCTTGGAAGTATGGGTTTCATTGTCATTCAACTAAACAATAATGCTTTGTTTACTTAACTGGATTCAGGCAATGTAAGTTACCCGGGATACCTACAGAGGGAATTTTAGTGTATTATCTCTGTGAAATAATTCTGCCAACCCAAAAATGCCTGTCTGTATTCCTTTAAAACTTTGGGGTGGAATAAACTCAGTTTACCACATCTAAACATTATGTTGCAAGCATATCCACTTCCTCTCATCATCTCCCTCCAGTTAGCCCTCAAGCCAACCAAATGTCCTCATCTGAAGCTAACAGAAGATTCTAATAAAAACTACGAATATGCCTACACTGTACCAGTGCAAGACTGAGCCAGAGGATGTTCATTCTAACAACCTTTATTGCCTGGGTTTAAGAGTTTGAGTCTCTGTTACATGGTTATTCCTAATACATCAGTTTGGCACTAGGAATTATTGCCATGTATCCCAGAAGACTATCCCATGCAGAACAGAGCCTCTCGAAACACTGACTTATGATATATATAGGGCAAACATTTCTGTTGCAGAAGAAATGTTTGAGGAAATTATTTTTTGGAGGTGAATGCTGAACTTGGATGATATATACATAGAAGACTGCATAGATACAACTGATTATGTGATTGCTATACAAAAACCAAATGGATACGAGTGACTCAGAAATAAAACAGCTAGCACAGGAAAATGGCTTGGACAATTCTGAAAAGGTCCATGGTCAGCTTGAGGTCCAGATATTCTGTGCGAGAGAGTCCATAAGAAGTAAAGAAACATCATGATCCAAACTGTGATGGCAGTCTAGTGTTTAAACATTTGGACAGCCTAGTACCTTATTCTCTTCTAATATCACCTTTTTCAGTGAAAAGATATCCATTGCATTTGCCTGACCCTTAGCTCTCTACAGCTTACTGAGAAGGGAAAGTGGAGAGGAAGGTGCTGATCTATTCTCCCTGGTATCCAGTGACAGGACACATGGGAATGGTTCAAAACTGCAGCAGGGGAGGTTTAGACTGGACATTAGGAAGCATTTCTTTACTGAGATGGCAGTCAAACACTGGAACACCTTCCTAGAGAGGTGGCCAATGCCCCAAGCCTGTCAGTGTTTAAGAGACATTTGGACAATGTCCTTAATAACATGCTTTAACTTGGTCAGCCCTGAATTGGTCAAGCAGTTGGATGAGATGATCATTGGAGGTGTCTTACAACTGAAATAGTCTATTCTATTCTGTCTACCTATCCCTCCATAACTCTGAGTCATGCCAAGACCACTCGGGCCTTGGAAAAAAAACAACTCAGTTGCACGCGTTAGTATTTACAAGATTTTATGACAGTGAGCATTTGGTAGGATGAGGACAAACGGATATCATGGTGGAAATTCTCTGCAGTGCTTCCCACTGTTTGCTGAACAACATCTGAAGAACTAAAGGTGAATACTGTTGCACAGGACTGTGGCAGGATAGCAGGGAATTGCTAAATGGGGCTGTAGAAGCTAGAAATGAACCCATTGGCACTGAAGCGAGTTCAAAGAATGTAAGAGATTTAATGACTACTGTAGGCCTCAACCTCCTTGCTGAACATGCTAATGTTTACAGTTAATTAACTGAAAAGATCTGCGTTATTTTCTGAATGTCATTTTTCCACGGGAACCTGTGTGTCTTCCACACATTCCAAATGGAGTGGGGATAACAAAAGAAAAGGCTGCCGCAATTTTTAGGTAACTGATCACTGTTGGTGAATTTGAGTTGGCCAACATTTTTTCCCCCTTGATTTCTGTAGGTCTACTATTGCTACTTACCAATTTTCATTAGCCTTTTAGTCTCCAAGAGATTTATATCACCTAATACTTTCATGCAATGCTTCTTCCTTATGTATATTTAATTTTCTGGTTTTACTTTGCAAATAGACACCACTATAATGAGAAATGAGAACTGAAGCAGTATTAAAGGTGGAGCAGTTGTGTATGACAGTTTGGGGGTGCTAAGCAGGTAATGGCTAGGCCCACAGAGAGAGGTGCTCAAGTGTTAGACCGTGCAGATAAAGAACATGGAAGGACTGATGGTGTTTGGCTAATGAAGAGTTCAGCTTTGTCTTCTGAACTTGGGCCAAACATGGTACAGCCCCATATATTGTGGTGTAAATAGTGAGAAGTAGCAAAACACAAAGTCATTAAACTGAGGCACCACAAAGAAAGGAAAACAAACAAAGAAGAGAGCCACCCAGGAGTCCTGTAGTCCTGCTGTTGTGCTCTGTTTACCAGAGAAAAGTAGTAAATTCAGTTTCTGGGGGTTCCTACTGAAAATTTAAGTTACTCCAGCTTGTGCTCCCACCTATGGCAACATAGAAAGCTGTTATACTATCAGGATGCACTGGGATAAACAATATTTCCCTGAAGGCAGACACTCTGTCCCAAGGCTGAAAACAAGTACAGTCTGACTGGGGAAAAGCAGAAACGTTGAACAACTTGGAAGGACCTGGATAACCAACAACAGAGGATGCTACTAAATCTTGCCGTACCCTTTGCCACAACACAAGTGTTTCCCCAGTTTTCCAATCGTGCTGCATGCTGCTTCGTTTCATCTTTTGCACATAGGTGCCTTCAGAAGAGAGTGAAAGAAATCACCAAATAAAATGTATAAACCACGTTAGAGTCGGATCCTAAATCCCCTCGCCCACCCACATCCTCACCTCAGCAGTGTGCTGGGTACACTCTTACTTCTCCTCTTTGCAGACCTAAATCTACACATGTCCCACCTGCGCTGGGAGGGGAATTGCCTCCTAATATTAATTACAGTTTGCGAAATGAAGGCACTTTATTGAAAAATGAGAGCTCTGGGTTTGAGACCTCTTACTCGGAAAGATCAAGAACCTCATTTAACTTCCCGAATGTAACGCCAGGACAGAAGAAGGCTGCTTCCTTCTCAGTTTGGTTGGGTCAGAAGTTGTTTTAGGAACACCTTTTGTGAGCTGTCATGCTGTGAACTTTAAGCATAGGTATTTTTAATGAGAAATGTAAAGTGGATTTGTTTACCTCTTACACAGGATTGGTACTTGCAATCTGTTTCCTAATGCCTCCACCGGGTCATTGGTGAAAGCCCCAAACACTTCCTTTGCTTCCCTTGGAAAGCAACTGCATAATAAAACAGGTCTCATTAACAGGTAGTCATTAATTTTATATTAATATTCAGTGCAGCGTTCCTTTAATTTCACATTTGAATGATGTTACCAATGACATCTACAGCAAGCTTCTCTCATTAAATATATTTTCATTCCTATCATTATATTTCTGTTTCAGAGATGGGTGAAGTCCTAGGCATTCAGATCTCCATTTGCCAAATTTGTTTCCTACAAAAAAACCTAGAAGGGCTTCACTGGGAACTGAGGTGGAAATTCAGTTTCTTTAACTGGCTGTACTGCTGGGTGGATCCTGCCTTCAAATCCCTGCTTCCGAGACGTATTTCACACCCACGTAACAGCAACCTCACTCACGCAACTGAGCAGAACTTCCCCTGCTGAGAATGCTGCGTGACCATGGAGGAATGGGAGGAATGAGTCTTCTTTCACACTCGATTTGGTAATCTGCTACCGAGAAGCAGCATTCGCCACTGGAAAAAAATGCCTTATAGTAACAAATCACTCAGATTCCTGAGAAACTAGTGGGAAATCCTGCCATCAAACAAGACAGTATATCACATACTCTCATGTGAGTACTCGCCCTTTCATTTTGCAATATTGCATGAGCATGGCAAACAAGTAGCCACTGTGTAATATATTCAGTTATAAAGTCATGTTTTGAAACCCACTCAAGATCCTTTCTATTTGCTGGATATTATCCTATGGTTTTACTGTATTATTACAAGGAGAACATACTGAATCTTATATGAAAAATAATTTAATGTTCTGTTTTATTCTCTGCCAAAATCTTTATACATTTCCAGATTGTAAAAGTAGGTGCATGTTGAATTCTCTATTAAATATTTTTCATTCTTTGGGAAAATAATTTAACAGAATACATTATTCATCAGTTTTCCAACAAAAAAACCCTGAAACTAAATAGAGCCGGAGACATGCTGAACCACAGAAAGATTGACTATCGTGTCTAGTGAAAGTCTGGGGAAGTCAGACAGACTTTGTTTCCCATGCACGTGAATAATTCATATAAAGTTTTTCAGACATGAAAAATAGTGGGGTGTGGAATCAACCCTCACTACAAGCCAGCAGCCATATTTGAACCTATATCTTCCCAAGCAGAATACCAATATGTCCAGGGACAGAAGCAAATTTACCAATTTCCATTCTGACACTGAGAAGGTTACTGAGATTTAAACACCTTTACAAGTCATGATACATGAAGCTGTTTAGTGCATTGGAGGGCTACAAGGTCTAAAATGATAATACACAGAAGTGAAAAAAAACCTACTGCTGATCTTAAGTGCTTAAGTTAAGTTATATTAGCTTCACCAGTTGCTGAATCAGGGCCTGCTTCTTCACTGGTTTTTGAGATGGACTCACCAACTGGCAGTGAGATAAATGGAGCAGTCAAAACCCTTCAAGAATATCTGTACTCAGCTGATAATTACTTTGACAGCTAACATCTGGCCTGACATATAAAAGGACAGGTTAGCAAGCTGGATTGTGCCAGAAAAGGTTATGAGTATGAATGATGCTTTGTGAGTATTGGGAAAAGACTGAGTTCATGTTTTATTCAACTGCAGGAGGTAACTGTGTGTAAACTGTACATTATATCATTTCAACCAGACAGGTTGCTGCCTTCTTTTTCCCAGAGGAACATGGGGATATCAATAATTCTGAAAACTGGCAGAAGCAAGGGAAACGGCAGTAAACACATAGTCCTATTCTGCTTTTAATGTAGACTGTAAGATACTTACAAGGGTGTTGGCCAACGAGTAGCTTCCCTCATCAGATTTCATGCACAATAATCAAATCAAGCTGATAAAATCGTTAACATCTGAACACTTATATCCACCTCTGTCTCTCAATTACAATTGTAAACCAAGCTAGCAGTCTTCAGGGAAGGGCTATTCCATTGCAGAAAAAGTAAGGTCATTGATACATTTTATTAGAAAAATCTTTTATCTTTTGCCTTTTTTTTTTTTTAAAGAAAACTTATAAATAGATTAAATCCACCTCTGAGAATAACACTGATAAGCGAACTAATCTTGCTGGATGTGTAGACTTTGGATAATGAGGGTTTCTTTCTTTAGAAGAATATTCACAGTGGTTGGGGTTCTTACTAAATTTGGCTCTGTTATTATAGCTTATTTATGTTAATTCTTTATTCCTATGGGGCCAATCGAAAGCAGATTCAGCAGTCCTTGCTGGTTAATACGTCTTGTATTTCATTACAACTACTTTAGCAGATTTATTGTGTCAGAGAGATAGACGCAGCGAAACTCGTGTATAAAGACCTTTCTGCCAGTCAAACAGCATGATTTCTATTTCCAGGCACCAAGAAAAAAGAAATTAGCTGTGTCTTAGCAATTGAAGGTGAACAGGGATAGTTCAATAGGGCTGTTGGAAAGATTAAGGCCTGCGTTTTGCCTCGACTGTGCTTCTTGTTAGAAAATTAAACTAACAACCTCAGTTGATATATATTTAACATGACTAGCAAAATTTGACTGTTTTTTACAACAGTTACGGGTTTTTATCTTTTTTGTTATTTTGTTATTATTTATCTGTGTTTTTATTTTAAAAGCCGACTCTTTTCCAAGAGTTGTTAAGTCCGTTGTAATGAAAAAGAGCTACAAAACCCGTTGGCTGATTGTAACTGAAGACTGTTATTCCAGGGATAAACAAGTAAGGAAAACCTTTTGATCTGGAAAGGTGGGAGTATATAACATTTATGGGGGCACTGGACAGCCCCTTGTCCATATTCTTCCCTCATCACTTTGTATCTATCATACGACTGTAAGTACCAGGTCTTACCTCTTCCCATGACATCTTGTAACACAATGGGAGCGATCACTACACAGCAGGCATTCTGTCATGTGGTATTAAGGACTGCAGGGCCCTTCAAGAAAGAAGGCAGCAGAAAGCGAGATTCTAGCACAGTTCATCAATCTTGCAACTTATTCTCTGAACATGTCTGAGAGGTTCCTGAAGAAGAACAGCAACAACTGAGCCACAGGTCATTGCGTAACTATGATGAGCTCCTGGGCTGCATGTCCCCCACTGTGTGGAGATAAGTGTTCCATAAATATATGATCAGAGTCCTGTATTCAAAAGAGAATATGCCAGTTTTATCTACCTGAATACACAGATAGACAAAAGGGAAAGAGGAAACAGAAGCACAGGAGACAGGTGACTTGCCCAACATCACTTGGAAGATGCAAGTAAATCCTGAGTTTCATTGCAGTGTCTTTGCCCGTGAGATCATACTGTGGTGGGTTGACCTTGGCTGGCTGCCAGGAACCCGCCAAGCCACTCTCTCACTCCTCATCTTCATCAGGACAGGGGGAGAAAATAAAATGAAAAATTCATGGGTTGAGATAAATGCAGTTTAAGGAAGAAAAGCAAAGGCTGCGCACAAAAGCAAGGCAAAAGAAAAAGATTTATTTTCTACTTCCCATCAGCAGGTGATGTCCATCCACTTCCTGAGAAGTAGGGCCCCACTACACATAGTGGTTGCTCCAGAAGACAAATGCCTTAATAATGAATGCCTTCCCCTCCTCCTTTCTCTTAGCTTTTTTTGCTGAGCATGACATCATATGGTTTGGAGTATCCTTTTGGTGAGTTTGGGTCAGCTGTCCTGGCTATGTCCCCTCCCAGCCTCTTGCTCACCCCCAGCCTACTGTCCTTCGGGAGTGGCGTGGGGGTGAAGAGAGCCTTGATGCTTTGGGCACTGCTCAGCAGTAGCCAGAACACTGGTGTGTTCTCAACACCGTTCCAGCCACAAGTACAAAGCACAGTATATAAGGGCTCCTATGGGGAAAGTTAACTCCATCCCAGCCAGACCACGTACACATACAAAACAAAATGTACATCTTGAGTCATACTGCAGCCAACAAAATGTATAAACAAGAATCAAAGAAAATGGCGGATAACTGGAGTAAGACAAAGTTAGGGAAATTGATTTGGTTTATTTTGATACTGTCTAGAAAATAATTGCAACAAGAAAACACAAGCTACAGGTTGCACATGATTTCGGACAATGATTTTCCACTTGACCTATGAATTTTTACTTTGCAATATCCTGAGACTTCCTCTGTTACTAAGTGTATTTGTATTCATTTGTAGGACGCATTTCAAAATCTGTCTACAGACTGAGCACAATAGAATGACACCGAATCTAAGATTAGAGCAGTAGCAAATGTAAAATGATACCATGATCATGAAAGAAGACAAATATGCAGATACATAAAAGACACTCACTGCGAACATGGGGCCTGTGTAAATAAGTTCCTGTGTTCATTTTGCAGCTGACCGTGACTGGAGCCCTTGCCATCTTATTTGTACCTTCATACCTTGCACAGTTTAACAGGACTGAGTCTAGTTTCTTTCACACTCTTGATGTTTTGCATATAAAAAGCCCATCTCTGGGTCTATCTCCACCTACTTTGTGTTGCTCTGACTATGCAAGACCATCTGGATCCCAGCCCTTCCAGAGTCTATGACTCAAGGTCAAACTAATTACCCTGGGGCAATTCATATTTAGAAACAAAGACTTTGAGGTTGCCAGGCTCTCTTCTTGGGGGCTAATTTCATTTCTTAAGCATGGATCTTCTAAATACCTCTAGCGCTATCATTTTAACCAGTTCTCCTAAAACTGCTTTCACGTAAGGATAGCTGGCAGCGTGCAGCAATAGTCCAGCAGCTCTGTAGTTTTGTCCTCTCTCAAGAAACCAGGTAAAAAAGCTTCCCAGACACAAAAGGAGTGTGTCTGTATTGTCATTACAACCTGGTAAATCCTGGGCGCAGGAGCTGCCTGCTGGGGCTGGGGTTACACGTTCATGACTTAGCCCATAGTCCCCTGTTTTTCGGCAGCTTGGGGCAGCCAGCCCAGGGCCAGACACAGCCCTGCAGAGCACAGCCTTGGCCTGGGGCTCCCAGTGCTCCCGTCCCCCTAGCCGTCTCTGGTATAATGATTTAGCTCATTGTGTTTGTGTGGGTAACATATAAGCTCATTGTTCTTGTATGTTTGCATAGTCCTTTCCCAAACTCATGAACTTCCTGTAATCAATTAATTAAATTTTTTTTTCACTTAATTTGTGTTTTTGTGCTGTGACTCTAAGAGGTACAACACAGAGGTTGAAGCCTCAGAGGGGTTGAAGCTAAAAACAACATCGAGTTACATTTCTTCCTTCCCAATCCTAGATTGCTCCAGCATGTGTGGAGCCACCTGATACGGCTTAGACCCCATAGCTGCAGCTTCTGAGCCCTGCTCCAAGCAGACTCAACAGGGAGGGAGGAGTTTCCTTCAAAGACAGCTTCAGTGGAGCTGAACTGGTAGGATCCTGCCAGAGGCAAAGCTATAAGGAGTCTTTTACCATGCATAAAAGAGCAAACTTCTCAGCTTTTCACTTTTTAGAGCAGAGTGTATATAAAATAACCAAGTGGGAAGACAAGAAATACATTTCAGGTATTTATTTATTTAGCCGATAGTATAGCGAAGATTATGATGAGGATGAAAGCCATGTCCTAAGATCCTTCCAAACACCATGCACCATTCTCACACAGAAAAGGAGATCTATCCTATGGTTAAATTGAGACTAAAACTTCAGCATCTAGGTTCAAACAAATACTTGCTGACCCTGTTAGTGTTCAGGACAGCTTCTTGCTGGTTGTATAGCAAGAAGCTTGGAGTCTCTGAGAAGGTCAAATGCCTTGTCACTCTGCAAGAGAGGTAAGAGCCCAGAAATCTTTATTTTTGGTGTACCTATGATGTCCAAAATATATAGCTTCTTAGGCAGATATGGAGCCAGGAACATGAAACTCCTAAGGCCCGTTCATGAGTACTCACAGGACAACGGCTCCTGCTGTCAGCCTGTTACCTTCTCAGTTGTTCCAGGCTGCAAGGGCAGAACTGGGCAACTAAATCTATGGGGCTGAACTGTGCAGGATTCTTCAAAAGTATCACCCCATTGCCTCATCTCATCATTGTGAACTGAATCTTAATTTTCTGGAGACGATGAACACCTGCAGAAGCCATTGCCTCCAATAAAAACTCAAACTGAGACCATGTTTGGTGTCTCCAGTTTGGTATCCAAAACAGTTCATATTGAACTTAGTAGTTGAAGTAGCAGAAGCTGAATTAGTAGGCACTTCTCCAGACATTTGGCCTAAGGATCAGTATTTCTTGGTTTTCAAAATACTAACCCATTTCAGCAAGTACTTTACAGCTGTTGGTTGAAAATAAGTTTATAAACAAAAAGTATATGTTATTAAATAGACAAGGGAGAAAACCATTTTCACTCAAATATGAGAAATTATCTAAAAGAGCATAAAGATAAGGAAAAGCTCGAGGGAAATATTTGCATGTGTTTACCGGAAAGGCACAGTAATTCAAGTACATATTCTAGTAAACTCAAAAAGTATGATAAAACAGAAGAACATATACTTTTCAATGAGCTCATGTGACACAAAGCTGAGGAAAATTTTTTAGCATTGTTCAGACAGACCACAGGAAAAGGAATAAATATACATCCTACAAGGACTGTTAGGGCATCCCAAGGCAACAGTTCACCTCCTTGTATGGGAGTCACTCAGAAATATGTACAGGACATGCAATAGTTGCAGGATACACTAATTACCCTGGCACAAATAAAACTGGAGAGGCATTGCTGTGAATTTATACCAGAATAAAGAAACTCTTTTCATGCTCACTGCTTCAGAACAGATGGAAGTTATTGACTCACCTAAATTGCTTCTCTATTTGCACAGTGTGTTACACAGAAAACTGTACTGCTATTTTTCTAGGAAAAGAACATATTGCAATATGCAATAGCAGACTAAGTGGATCGATCGGGTCATTTGCGATTCAGGTGTTAGCAGTTAACCGTTATGCTCTTTATGAAAGTTTCCAAGCAAATGAAAAAGAAAAAGGATAATTATTTTTCATGAGCTTTTTTTAGAGTGAGGGTTCTTCAAGTCAAATTGAATTTTAAACCAGGATTTTTGCCATAAAGATTTACAGAGGGTCAGTTCAGAAGGAGCCTAATTTTAACAAATTAATATAGGATCTGGCAGATGTTGTGGAACTTGTCTGCAGCAGTACAGTAGAAGAACACAACTGTTTCAGTGAGTCGTGAGGACATAAGTGGATTTTCACATGATGGACCATAGCAAACAGCAAGAGAGTGAGATTTGGAGAATGTCTGTGTTTACAGTCTAGAAATTGTGGCGACTGGTATGTAGTTACTGCTCGTTGTGCATAATCAGGCAAAGAGCAGTGGAGGGTATCTAACCTTAACGTTTCTCCTTGCTGGAACACTTGAAATAGGAAGCAAGGTAATCGGAGATGAAAGGAGCCCCTTCTCTTACCCATCTGTGATCACAGGGTTTGGAGGGAGCAGAAATTGCTTATGCAGGAGGAAAAGATTGAAGAAAGGAAAGTGATAGTTAGATCATACCAAGAGTAACAAGGGGCAGAAAAACAATGCTGGAGGACAGACTCCAAGCAAAGAAGGTTTCAGAGTGCTGAGGAAACAAACTCAGGGAAATACATACCCCTCAGATCTGTGTATTTTTCTTAAACTACTCAGAACAAACATCTATGTGTGTTTTATGCTCCAAATGTGTACTGTAATCAGGAAGGCTGACACCTTATTGGTGAGTTTCAAAGGTGGTAATTTAAGTTACAGGCAAATCTAGGGAACAGAATAGGTTTCAGGGCCAAGAATGGCAGGACCATACAGTCTTGTATTCAAGAAGCCAAAACATACCTTGGGAGGTAAAGTGAACTGTTCTTATCTGAGATCCAGGAGCAACTTGGACAAACAGGTACGTGGGCTGAGACCCAACACAACAGATTGGTGAGGACACAGTCAGCAAGACCTTAAGTAAGGAAGGACAGGAGACACTATCAGATCTTTCTGTATCCTTTTAACCATCTGGAGGCTTTCACTCCTCCACCTATAGCCTTGTGAATTAAAGGTTTCTGGGCAATCTGGCGGTAATCCCAGCACTGCAGGTTGGCTGCTGACCACCATCACAGGGGAAGTCAAACATGAGTGCTGCTGCGGTCATCTCCATGTCATGTTTGGATCTGAACTTTGCTTATGTGTTCTACACTCTGCCTCAGTTTTACAGTACTTTCTTAAGAGGAAACTACTCTTGGTGCCTGTCCCAGGATTACTAGAAACCGCTGTGCTCATTATTCGAGTTTTCAGATTCCTTGTATTTTTCAGTTTCTCTTTGTCCTGATTCGTTTACCTTCTCCTCCTCCCTTATTCAGTGCTGCCAAGTACCTTTGCTTCTTGTTGGATAAGTAAGCAGAACCAGATGCCAAACAAGGCTCAGGGGGACCTGGGAAGCTCAGCTGCCTCCCTCTAACCCCGAACAAGTCACTTGACACACTCACCCCCTTTCAGAAGAGAACCGAGGTTTTGTTACGTTTTGGAAACTAATGGCAAAGTCTGTTCAGCTGCAGCTTTACCCCAGGCCACCTCCAAACATTACATGGCTATTTGAGTGATCAAAACAAAAGCAAAATAAATTAAGATCAAGAACCATCTCTGTCCTATGGAGAATTTCTATTAAAAATTGGAAGTCCTTTCCTTTACTGATGCTTCAGGCATGCCTGCAACAATAGAGTTGGAAGTGCTTTCTGATCTAAACCCAAGGGCATAGTTGTCCTGTCAAAGTCAAACAGTAGGGCACTTTCTGTTTGTTTTTAGTTAAAAAAAAAAAGTCTATATATATTACGGTTAGCAATATGATATTCTTTTTCTTAAGTGTGTTATTCCATACTTAT
Source organism: Burhinus oedicnemus (assembly GCA_008921705.1). Taxonomy (NCBI): domain Eukaryota; kingdom Metazoa; phylum Chordata; class Aves; order Charadriiformes; family Burhinidae; genus Burhinus; species Burhinus oedicnemus. The sequence goes on along the minus strand of VFFE01008952.1, from coordinate 575,581 downwards.
ATGACAAGGAGGCATTCTAGAAAACCCTCATTTAGCTGAAAGAGAAAAGCAGGCTCATTTCCTTTTCTGCTCAAGGGGACTGATGAGTGCTTATGCTGAAAACACCAATAAATCTTCAGTTCTTTCTTTCCAGTTCCTTATGTTCTGTTTCCCCAAAGTTCTGGTTTTACAGTACAAGAGGAGTGCATGGGGTCCTTAAATAACTCTAAACGCTTTTACAGTTTGAAGCTGGGGGTAATATTTTTTTGGCCTCCTTCCCTCAATCAATTTCTTTCAAACACAGTGAAAAGGTTGCATGTCGTTCCTTCCTTTAGTGAGACTGGTTATAGGGCCAGATGTTAATTCATAGTGGCAAAGTATTTCCACTTTGCTCTTCCACAACTCTAAACTCGAGAGACCACTGAATGTGCTGCAGAGAAGAGTGGTTTAATCCACTCCAATTTACGACACAGCTAAGTTACCGCAGCTTGAGGAACTCCCTTGTGTTTCTGCATTAAAGTCTCCCGAATGTTCTCCTACCAAATCCTTCCAAAAGTCAGGTGAAGCATTTAAACCTTTTCCAACTGGTTTCTGCAGTGATGTGAAATGGGAAGATGATGTGCTCAAGCAGCTGATGCTGAGTGGTCTATCAGCGGTGTGAAATAAGCCAGCCCTTGATTGGGAGGTTTGAACAAAGAACACTCCCTTGGATAGACTGGGGCTCTCTGCAACGTCGTCTTTACTTTTGCCTTTGTAAGACCAGATCAGGCACTGGCTTGGACCAGACCTTCTGCAAATGGCTGGTTAGTGCATGCAGGGATTGTTGTGTGCCTTGGTGTCTGCTGAGCAGCTCAACCTGCTTTCATGTTCCCTCTCCTAAGGAGTGTATACAATTATATAGGATTTATAATAAGTAGGAGTGATATAGGATTTTAGGAAGCTGAGGAATCATTACACCTAGCCTTGCCACATTTGCATGCCCATTGAATATAAAAGTATGCAATGCCAACCACGCAGCAGATAGAAATAGAGGGAGTTTCACTCCTGACGTGAGTTTGCTTACCTTTGTATCTTCTGCTGCAGAAAACCCAGGGGCAGGGGCAGCTATTGCCAGATGCAAGGTACATCCCATCTCATGACCTGGGCTCAAAAACCTGAACCACCACATCCTTCCCCCTGCGACACACACCCCAAGCATCACCTGGTCTCTCAAACTCCCTTTTACTTCAAGAGCATGCTTGAAAGTGGGCAGGCTGGCATTGGGTATGCCTTGAGGGATAGAGCTTCATGGCTGATTTTGTACCACATTTAGTCACACAGCATGTTTTTGTTTATAGTCACAAAGTTTACAATTGCACCATATGGAGCAGATTTTGTTTTACTTCAGTTTATCATCAGAAATCAGCTTCTCGGCACCGAGCCCAGCCGATTTCATATTCTGTTGATTTAAGGGAAGTAATGTAGGATTCACTGTCTGTATATTCAAGCTCTTTAATCGACATAAACAAACAGAAAAACATTGTCTAGCATGAGTGGATGTTTACTCAGCCCTGCAGAATGGCAAAGCATATCGCTATAAAAACCACACTATAAAAATAATCTGAGTTGTGATTGTTCTGAGGAATCCTGCAGCACTTACACAATATGAGATAGAGTTATCTTTATTTAACCAGCACTCAAAACATGAATGCAAGATTGACTGAGAAATATCAGATAAATTGTTATGGTAGCTGTGTAAATGCAAAACCCAGCAGAGTCAACAGTGGATTCAGGGCCTGTAAAGGGAGTTTTTCATTCCAGAGGCAAAATGAATTTGCGTTTCGTCTCTGAGGGCTAAAATGGTACCCATATTACCTGCAAATGACCTCAATATTCTGGAAACATGAACTAGCCACAACTGTTCGTGGCCAGCCTCACTCAATATTCCAGCTCCCATCATGGCCAAGGCCAGGTATTTTGCATGAAGATGCCAAATATAGGGAGACTTTTGTTTCATTCTCCAGGACACCATCACACAGGAAGACATTTTTCCTTTCCTCAGTGATCGAACAGCCCATAAGAACAGAGCTTTTAACAGCTTTAAGACAGTTGCACATGTCAAATATTTTATTCTTGATTATATCTGATAAATTTTTCTAGTATTTCAAAAGTGAATTAGGCCTTCCTGGCAGAGTTCAGGAGAAGAATTACTTGGCAAAACGTGGTGTTACAGTACTGGTCTGGGTGGCACTCTGCTGCTTGATGGATTTGCAATCCTAAACTAGGAGCTATGACTCCCCATACAGTCTTTGGAGAAAAATAAGCTTCTGAGACTGGGACCAGTAAAACCAAGATGCTAACCTGGGATCAATCTGATCCACCTCGTAGGAAGTCCTGAGGAGGCGGATGTGACAGAGAGGAACGGACACTCAATGATGGCTGATGATAGGAAATATCTCTGCCCATTCTGGACTGAGGGTTGGAGTCCCTACCTTGAAGGAGAGCAACCAGTATTGGTAAATCACAAAAACATGATGAGTGCTCTACCTCTTTTCCAAGGAACATTTCAGCAATGCTTTTTCTGTATAAGGAACTGCATTCAGATGTTCTGTTACCAGACTTAAATATCCTCTTATTTGTTTTTAAATAAGAAATTGCACAGGACCCATTGCTCACTGACAAATGGCAAAAACCCAATTTTTTTTTTTGTATATTTAAAGGACTCTGGCAAATCTAAAAGATAACCATAAGGTAGTGTTGGTGTGACTGACAGCTACAAGGACTTAAAAAGATTGCTGTAAAAAATGAGCTGACTTTTGTAAAGTTGCTATTAAAGAGCTGTCTTCTCTCCCTAGGCATGCTAATGATAAGATTTTTAAAGGTGCAAAGTTTTTAACCTAACTCCCTGATTATCTCATCAGTGTTAAAATACTTGTAATGAATAATAGTACATAGTGATTTATTCCTTTTTATTCTTTCTCAGTCTGAGGGAAATACAAACCATGCAAATCCCTGGGGAATTCTGGTGAACCACAGTCACTTGAGTACTTTGCTCTTTAAATCTCATAGGGCCTTCAGAGAAGCTCTTTTCTAAAGAATACCTCTTCTTAAAGCTGTAGGAAGGAATGTGAGGTGCTGGAAGTTCCTGTGTTCTTGCTATTTATTACCATTCCACTGGTATGTCCTTCCTGAAAGGAGACATCTAGTCCTTCTAGCATAGACCAGAAACGGATGTACAGGTAGCAAGTGTCTTACAACACATCCCAGTACAGTATGGAATTTCATTCGATATTCAGGGATGAACACTTCCTTACCTTTTCTGCTAAACAAATTCAATTAAAAATAAGTACTTGTAATAAAGAACTCAAATTCAACTCATGCAGTCAACAGTATTTGATTGTGTCCGTCTATAAAGCTAACACTTTGAGCTGTCATGAGGAAGAACTGACATTTCAACTTTATTGTAGCTCTTCTAAAGGACAGGGCCAAAGGAGGACAGCAGTGCTGAATAAAGCTTCCAAGCAATATTAAATGTTATACCCACATCACTTTCCTTTAGCTTCTATCCCTGATATGAATTGGCCTATGATTTTGGTTTTCCCACCTATTACATTTTTTCCTTCTGTGATTTTTAGAGGGGATGAATGGTTTAGGAAGTGAAACAGAAGCCATGAGAACTGTACAAGAATATCACTGTTGTAGCGATTCAGCATTTTAATGGTCAGCTGTTATTCACAGATCTGACATTTCAAGAGAAAGCAGTCTGAGAAATAGTCATTTAAGAGGAAATATAGATAGGGACCTTCACCCTGTTTTCCAGGGCAAGCAGCTGTACATCAAGTTTTCCTAAACACAACATGAACAGCTCTGAAGAAAAATTAACACACTCTACTTTTCCTGGGACAAAGAACATTTTATTTTCTAAAAAAACTGCTGTTTCAGGAGAGGAGGTGATCCACATTCGGTATGACAGGACCTGACAAGCTTACATTTCTATCATCAAACATCATAAAGCTGCTAGTGTCTCCTCAGTCCACTTTCAGTTCCCGCAAGTGATTTCTGGAAAAAACCCAATGATCCAACATCAAAATTCCACATCAAGTCAGGAAAATAAAGTACATATATGAGCTTCACATTAGTTTCACTAAAATACATTTCCCCCCATGTACAAGGCTTTATTTATGAAACAATACATCTGTAGTTAAGACTTTTGGTACTATGTACAGAATTATATTTTGTACTAACTAAACACCAAGCAGTGCAAATATGCAATTGTCGTAGGTTAAGCGCCCTTTAATTTTCCCAATAATTTCTACTCTGTCTAATCCCTCTTTTTTAAAAACAGTTTTGAGCACAGTGATGTGACATCACACATGCTACCACATCAGGTAAAATCCCACTATTAAAGCTAGAATATATCCTATATTAGGGCTATGAAATACAGCAACCATGTTAACAATAGGCCCTTCTAAAATTCAGGCAGCCATCCATATCTTAAAGGACACCTTCAGAGCTCCCTCTGAAATGTAAGACAAAGACTGACCACTAAGAAGACAGTTGGTTTTAAGTGAAATATTTTTGAAATGTGACTATTGATAGGAAAAAGTTTGTTTTGATCAACCCAAAATTAATGTTTCTTGTTAAAAAAAGAGCTCGGTTTTAGATGTAAACCTACATCATTTGTCCTGCAATGGAATTAATATTTTCATTACATTTTAGATATCTCTTTTTAGTTTTAGAGATTTAAAAAGTAAAGCTCTGTTTCAAAATAAAAAATCAAAAAGGTTTGTCTGGAAAACTGGATTGAATCTTTTTCTCAGAATTTGTTTTCTTTGACCATTTCTTCTTTGACAAAGTTACCTGTTGGCTCAACAGGATCTTACAACTTGTCTCAACCAATTCAAATGTGCATTGTTTAGCCATTAAAATATTCAAATTATTTCATCTTATCCAACCTATTGTTCTACTTGATCCAAGTACAGTTCAGCAAGAAAACCTCTTGTAATTCCCTAAATGGCGTCAGAAGTGGCTGTAGGAGTCCACTGAGTCATGGATTGTCAAAGGAAGGTCAGTACCAGTACCTACCAACTCACTGTGTAAGTCTCCTTAACTTCTCAAACAAATTAAATCTCTGTGTATTTTAGCAATTAAAACAGCATTTTTATAAAGTGTACCCTGGGTGAGTTTAAACCAATAAACAGTAATTCATCATATACAATAAGCAAATCAATTAAATACCCAAACCAAACCACTAAGGCTCAGAGGCAATTTTATATCTACACAGCTAGTGAAGACAATGGTATACAGGGTATGCTTTCTATAAACCAACATAAAATGTTTCCCAAAAATAAACTGTAGAAGAGGACTGTGCAACACCAAGAGGATGATAAAAAGCAATTTAAAATCTATAAAACACTAACAGGGTTTCAAAGTGCCCTTGAAAACATTACAGAGGTGAAGACCAGCCTTTCTTTTCTCTACCACTGTGTTGTCTAGAAAAATATCTATTTCTCAGCTAGCTGTTTTTCCCTACATAAAAACAAATCTCCGTATTTTTTTCTATTCGCACAAGGAAAAGCTTATTTTGAAGTCCACATTTTCCCTGCCAGTTGTGGTTTTCCGCCTTCTCACAACTTCAGCCAACTTCTAACATATTCCCAATTCATCACTAGAAAGGGAAGAAGATGAATAATATTATTACACAAAACATTTTTAAGATAGAAACACCCCCAAAACTTATGCACAGCTTCTTTAAGGATGCCAAAACCAAGAGCATGGACACTTTCAGGCACATTTTCTCCTCACAAGCTAAACAAGCTTGTGCTACTGCTCGTTTGTCATGGTAACGTGGGGGCTGCTGTAGACATCTACTTTCTGCTTATCATGAAAATATTCTGCCATGTAATAAAGTTTTCAAAAAAACCACAGAGCCTAGATTTTTTTATCCCTAACAAATGTCAAAGTTAGAAATTTAAATGATGAGATTTCAGTATTATGCTGAGCTGCAACAAATAATAAAGAGAAAGCCACGTGTTCTTTTCAGGCTGCAGGACTGCTCGCTCTGTGTGTCAGCATTGTTTTGTTTGTCCAATCAAAGAGGGAGTGAAAATTGTGAGAAACAATTTTCAGGCATTACCAGCTTTGGTCTCAGCATGTAACCTTAACAAAGCGGGAGAGCAGCTAGCTATTTAGCATACTTAAGCCATCATGGGTTGCACTAAAATGCTTGAACTCTTATGGAGCAGGCAGAGCTGCACCTGGTTGACAGTCATATATTGGTCTATATGAAATTGATGGCACGTGGTAAATTATAGGCTTCTATAGGGCACACGTGTTAAATGTTAGCCCTGAGAGGCTTGTTAAGAGTGTTAAAGCCCTAAAGAGCCCCTTAAAATAAAAGGCTTTTATATTCATTGACTTTTGCAAGTACCACAGACTGCATCCTGACCTGTCCTGTCCTGGGGATATAAACATTAGAAACAAAGAATGAAGATGAGAAAACTTTCATTTAAGCTAGCTACACTGAAATGCATATATTGTTGTATCTTTTATTTTTGCTTAGGGTAAAATGGACTAATTATTAATTTAACAATGTCTATCATAATTATAAACAAAGATGTTCGTAAAGTTAAGGGATATCGCTGCATTCAATAATAGTGAATTCCATTTGCAAATGTCTCTTAAGCTCAGACAACTCCTCTACTAGTTGCCTCCTTTGAGTACTTCCATTTACCAAGAGAACATTCTTCAGCCTCTGCACTGTGAGAAATGCAGCCCAGTGCACTCTGAGGACTGAATTGTTAAACATGACACAACATAGCCATTAGATGTTTAGGTGACAGAATTTTCACAAATTCAGGGAAGATGCTTCATGGAGACTATAGAAATTGAGGTATGGTGACTGGAGAAAGCATACGAGGAAAAAGAGGATGAGTGATAGGGTAGACGGAGGCCCTGAACTTTGGGCTGAGTTTCATCTGGGGACAGAGGTAAAACATGACTTTTTATCACATTTTTTATGGCATATTCTCCAGCAAATGATATGGGAGGAGATAAAAAAGAGCATGTCTATGTGAAGTTTATGTCTGAAGGTTATCAATAATTCATCGTAGTAGAGATATGACATGAGGTCTCTCAGAGTTAAGAAGGTGCATATTCAGTGGGAAAGCAGCACTGCTTTGTCCACCTACCTTTCCAAACCAGCTGGGTGACTTCATCATAGGCTATCCACAAAGTTTCCCAACAAAGCTACAGCAGAGAGCATCACAGTAATTTGAAAAAGTTCAAATAACAGGTAGTATCACTAATGTCCAGGCTGAATATTTGTTACGAAACAGTTGTTTAAATCAGCATGCTTTTATCATGTGCAGGGAGAAAAAGGTCAAATGTAGACCATGGCATAATATGTGCATCAGAGATTAAATTTTGACCCCACTACAATTAATGGCAAAGCATGGTTCAGTTTCTCCAAGAGTAAGTCTTTTTTTGGTATGTGTTTCCCTGCTTCCCATTCAACCTAACTGCACCCTAGAAAAATTAAGTATTGTCAGAAGAAATAAGGTATAACTCATTGTATTAACTTTGTCCTACACTGATGCTTAACTTTTAGATAATTTAATTTAGACTAGATTGATCTCATTTCTAGATCCCCCCATGATCAATGGACAGAGAAAGGCCACTCTAGAGGTAAGCTCAACCCTGATCCAGAAAACAGTCTTAGGGTGGGTTGAATTACATTAAAAGTTTGCCCTTCTACTGACCTGGGAGGAAATTTGGTTCAGCCTTTAGACAGTTCATGCTAAGTGAGACAAAGTCAATCCATAATTAAGCCACCCGGAACTGTAATGTAGATCCACTTATGCTGTAGTTTAATGCTGTGTACTAGTTCTGCATATTTTGCTTTCCTCGTAGGAAAAAGTTATACTTCTGTAACCTTTTTGGTTATAGAAGACACGACTATCTTCAGGTCACCTATCGGATGTACCTAAGTTACTCAGCTATTAGTGTGAACAGCTCTTGCCCAGGAAAAGGAACAGTCCAACTCGCAATTTCTACTCCAAGGAAACTCCATGGGAAAAGTCATCTTAGGTATGACAACAGGTATTTTATGGGATTTGCATGTTCCTCAGAAGCATCTCCACGATAAAGAGTCCTGCCATTTTTTTGATATATATAAAGTAACAGACTATTCAGATATAAACAAGTCTTGGGTAAGAAGAGAAGAAGGGGACCCAGAGATCCTTTACTGCTCTCCAGAATTCTGCTCCTTGCAGAGAACATTTGTCCACGTAATACAGCAGTCAGCATGTTTGATATGGTCAACATTTTTTACATAGCTGGAATTAAGAAGGAAGCTATAGCGCTGAAGTGACTGCCCACAAGAAGTGGGTAACATATCTTCAAGGAATTGAAATAGAACATTTTCTTCCCCTGCAAACGAGGTGTGGATTCCTCACCACTGCATAATAGTTGAACAAAGTTTTTCCTTATAATGAACCATTCATTTGGATTTCACAATATCTCATCACTTCAGCCACAGCTGGTGACCATGCCAGAAGCACTTCTCATATATCATTTGCAATGTTTTCTTTCTAATTACTCCAGCAGGAGGAGGGGAAAGAAGTGTGTGGGACAGAGCTGTAGCTCCTAGTGAAGATTTTACAGTGAACCTTTTTTTTCACAATAGTCCTACTCAGAACTGCAGTGTTCAAGTGCTAGTGAGAATTACACACTGAACAACACTTTTGCCCTGTTATTAGTGGTCCTGCCAGTGTTTGGAGGACATAATGGTGTGTTAGAACAGTACTTCTTGCGACACCAAACATTAATGCTAACACTTTGTGTGTATGTGTAAGAATAGTCCAACTGTGCCATATCAAAGGTCCTCCTAGATTACTATCTTGTCCCCTACAGTGGCCAAAACAAAAGGGACATGACAACTTTAAAATGATCATTCTTTTGGAAGACTCTTTTAGCTCCCAGCAATTAGGGTTTTTTTGACACCCTTGGCCAAACATTTCAGCCAGACTATTAATGTTAACAGCTTCAAGGGCTGCTTTTAAACTCATTTCTCTCTTTGGCTCCAGCAATATCCTAACCCACGCTTCCAGATTTTATTTATACACTGAGTAGAAAACAAAGAAAAAAGAATGACAGCCTTGCACATTTTTTTAAGTATCAGATGCAATTATTACCCCATGTTGAAAAAGTTTACCAACCAGGCTGTTTAAATTTCCATTCTGGTTCAGTGGTTGCTCCATGACTTCTAAGAGCCTTTGACTGGCTACATAACACTTTCTGGGATGAACTACTCAGCAGAAGAAAGAAAAATGTTTCATATCTGTTTGAAACGTTAGTCATTGTCTTGTCTCTGGCTAAACAAAATCCTCATCAGCAAACTTCTAGTGTAATGTTGTGGCTTTTACAAGCACAGCCTCAAAATACTGACTTGTGCAACTTGCTAACAAAGGGGTGGTCACAAGTGCAAAGATTATTTCTGTGATGAATAACTACCTGCCATTATCCTTATAACACAAGATATTTTACTTACTATAACTTTGTTCCTTTTTCACAGCAAAGGTTAGGGGCAGGCTGGGCTACAGTGACCATATGATGGTGGAGTTAATGGTCCCAAAAGAAGGAAGCAAAGAAAGAAAAAGGATCACAGCTCTAGAGAGATTTTTGGCCTGTTCAGGGGCCTGCTTGGAAGAATCTCATGGGAGATGGTCCAGAAACGTTGTTGATGTTCAGGGATCACCTCCTCCAAGCTCAAGAAATGTCAATCTGGCAGTGCAGGAAGTTAGGCAAAGGTGGCAGGAGGCCACCATAGATGAACAAGGAGCTCATGAGAAAGACATGAACAGGAAGCATACAGGAGGTGGAAGCAGGACTGGGCCACTCAGGAGGAATACAGAAACACTATCTGAACATGCAAAGATGGAGTCAGAAATGCCAAAGCCCACTTGGAGTTGAATCTGACAAAGGACATGTAAGGCAATAAGAAGAGCTTCTACAGGTACAGCAGCAGCAAAAGGAAGACTAAGGAAAACATGGGCACACTGCTGAACAGGTCAGGGGACCTGGTGACAAGACACAGAAAAGGCCGAGCTGTTCAATGTCCTCTCTGCGTTGGTCTTTACTGGTAAGACTGTCCTTCAGGAATCCCAGGCCCTTGACACCAGTGGAAAAGTCCAGGGCAAGAAAGACTTTCCCTTGACAAATGAGGATCAGGTTAGGGAACATTATGACAAAATTTAAACGCAAGCTTATGGGACCTAAAAAGAGGCACACATGAGTGCTGAGAGAGCTGGTCAATATCATTGCAAGGCCACTCTCGATTATCTTTGAAAGGTCACGGTGAATGGCGAGACCTCTGAGGACTGGAAGAAAGCAACTGCTATGCTTACCTTCAAGAAGGGCAAGAAGGAGGATCCAGGGAACTATAGGCTTGTCAGCTTCACCTTGATCTCTGGGAAAGTGATGGAACAATTAATCCTAGAAACATATTTCTAAATATCAGAAGAACAAGAAGGTGATTTCCAAACATATGATGGAGAATAAGGTGATTTGGAGTAGTCAGCATGGATTCAGAAAAAGGAAATCATACTTGACCAAACTGACAGCCTTCTACAACGAGATGACTGTCTTGGTGGATTTATCTTGGCTTCAGTAAGAGTTTCAACACTGTCTCCTGTAACTTCTTCATAGACAAACCAAAGAAATGCAGGTTAGAAAGGTAGACAATGAGGTAGATTGAAAACTGGATGAACTTCCATGCTGAGAGGACTGTGAAGAGTGGAACAAAGTCCAGGTGGAGACCAGTCCCTAGTAGTGTATCCCCTGGGTAGATACTGGGGCCAGTAGTCTTTAATATCTTCATGGATGACGAGGCAAATCTCCAAAGGTCCCTTCCAACCCAAGCATTGTGTGATTCTCAAATGGCTTCACTAGAACTCTTTGTTTCAACAAATGAATCTACCTTTGGTGACTAATTTTAGGATCTTGAATACAAAGACTGTGGCCTCAGGTGATAAGTTCCTTTATATTTTTATCTATGGTGTTTTTCTGCTGTGCTGTTTTACAGTTATGTTAACAAAACTAGGATAGAATTTATCTGTTTTCTGAGCATTCATCAATGAGGTCTCAGGTCCAAGAAAAAGAATGACCAATTAACTTCTATAGACTTAAATAAAGCCAGGATTTTCCTTCAAGTATAAAGGGCTTTGTATCTTTGTATAAAGACATTTTACAAAACCGATAGAACACAGAATAGATACCATGTAAAGTAAGATCAGAATATAACCATATACTATTAAAGGTACAACAAGTAAGTCTTCACTGGAAGGAGAGATTTCTAAATAGCTCTAACAACAGCAATTTTATTTTGGGTATTAAACATGTGTCCTGGTTTGAGGTAAAACAGGACCAATTTTGTTCAGTAACTTTACTTTTTAGCTAGGCCTCTTCTAACTGCTGAAACGAACAGCATGTTGTGCAGAAAACTGTTCACTCTCAGAGTGATCAGACCCATGTTTACAGCTGATGCCAAGGAATGGGATGCAGAGAGGCTCTTGCTTATCCTTACTGCTATAACACCCAAGGGCAGCCAACTTTGTTACTTGCCCCGTTGGAGGGTGGGAAGCAGAAAAGCGTAGAGGGGTCACACCTGCGGGGAGGAGCGGACAGGACAGGTGACCTAAAACTGACCAACAAGGGTATTCCATCCCATCTGCCTCGTGCTCAGTATAAAAGCTGAGGGATCAAAGGGTCAGCTCTCTTTCTTCAATGGCGGCGTCCTGGGAGGACTCTGTCTCTGTGTCTGCCTTTGATCCCGATCCTGAATCCAGATCCGGAATCCAGTTCCCGTCCGTCACCAAGTCCAGTCTGGGACTTCCCCAGCGCCTGCTGGTGACGTGATTGTCATCCTGGGAGCTTGATACGGTTTTGTATATATTTCATTATTTTTCTTTTTATTATTTTATTATAAATATTTCATTAAAGTAGTTTAGTTCCTTCTAAACTCTTAAATCTCTTTTTCTCTCTCTTTCTTGCCTCCCGAGCGGAGCAAGAGAGAGAGAGCATCTGTCATTCCACCAGATTGGGCCAATCTGGCCCAAACCACGACAACATGCAATCAAATTTAAACTCACATTTAGCAGTTCTTTGTCACTTTTGCCCTCCCTCTTTTCCTTGTATCCTCTATTACCTCTGCTACCTAAAGATGACAATGTAAAAGATGAAAATGTACAAAAAAAAGCACCTTGATGATCTCATTTCACAGTCTGGCAGCGCTACTCATTTAAAGCCCAAGTTTTGTGTGCATGTCTAGTACTGAGATAAAAATGAGTTGTCATCTTCATATCAAGACTATACTCCTTAACTATCTCAGTGAGAAACCATTTTACAATTTATTTGAGATCCCATGAAATTTGAGCTTGATTCTGTTGCCTAAACATGAGACGCTCAGAGCATCCTGCCTGGCTTTCAGCTACCAGTCCAGAAGGTCATGGATAGGTTCTCTGTCTCACTTGCCATTCCCTCTGGATATTTCAGATACCAGTCTCAAATGACACTTGGAGACCATGTTCAAACAATGCGGATGCTAAGGTGAGTTGTTCTTAGCTTCCATTGATCATGTTGAATAAACATCAACGTTTGGCACACCTTGTCCGCACAGACATATACATGTAGTCCCTAAATGTAGATGGCTTTCTTTGGAGCTGAATCCTACCTATTTGGTTTCTACAGAGAGGAGCAAGTTTCCACCATGCTTAACGTGGCACTGCAAGATATCTCACCTGGCCTTTAGCTGCTGTTCCAGGAAGGTGTGGATCTTCTCTCAGTTGTGTGTTATATCAACAGCCTCAGATCAAGATGTTGGATATCCTAAAGCTTTAAATGGCAATATTCAGCTAACTTAATCTACTCTTGCTTTTGATACAGCTAAATTTAGATGGACTTCTTGAACTGGAAAAAATTTGCATCTTGGAAGAATCATGAGAAACTTCAGACATGGGATTTTTATTGGTCAATATTAGACACAGTGCGGAAATAATTCACATATGTTGAAGGGGTTGGAGAGTAAATTTGTAGACAACTGTACAAAGTCACTCTGAGAGAACAAAGTAGCTGTAGTGTCTCACTTTTCAATTTTTCAGGAAATAATGGCTGTAGAGATGAGGCTGGAGTGCAGATAGCATTATTGCTCCACAGCGTCTGGGTTTCTAGAAGTTGTCATGAGTAGGAATGACTGGGAGACACTGTACTTGTGCTGCAGATCTCATTTGTTGACTGTATAACTTTTAGAAAGGGATCCATAAACTCCAGTCACCTGCTAGGGATGGTCCCTTTGGACTTTAACAGCTAAGAGAAGGTTGAGTTGAGATACAGCAACAGCCTTCAAAATTATGGTGGTCTGCAGAAAAGGAAAAGTGACCATGTTCAAACTGTAAATACATGTATATTTATTGCATATATTTGTACCGGTTACCAGTGCTCAGTGGGGAAATGAAATTCCGTATATGAAGGAAAAGGTATATGCTTTCAACTACAATGAGACAATGGTGTCTAAAAATGTGGAGAATTGTAGTGTAAATGGATTTTAAGAACATCAGTGTTGTGGATGCCCCGTCCCTTGAAGTGTTCAAGGCCGGTTGGATGGGGCTTTGAGCAACCTGGTCTAGTGGAAGGTGTCCCCGCCCACGGCAGGGGGGTTGGAACTAGATGGTCTTTAAGGTCCCTTGCAACTCTAACCATTCTATGACTCTATGACAACCTGAAATCTCTAAAATAATGCACTTGCTACATCATCACGAATTACAACCTGAAAAGTAACTCAGGTCTTGAAGCATCATACACAGTAAGAAGCTACAAACTGGTCTCTCTTCATCTTTTATTCACCTACTAATGTAAAACCAAAGATATGGTGGCTGTTTGTTTTCTCTATACACACCATCCATAAACACGTCATTAGCATTCAGTTGTCACTGTAGTCACTTGTGCAGAATTCATTAGGAGCCTTTGGTTTTAAGTATCAGCACCAAGACCGTTTAATGTGTAATATGGCAGCCTCCATTATTGATAATAATAAGCAACGTGTTTCCCTAAGATTTGCTATCTCTTCTTCACACAAGCAAAGCCAACGTGTCTGCTGGGTGTTTGTTTGGCTTTCCTTTCACGTCATCACAAGAGATCAAGATAGCCACTCAGCAGTTATAACGTGATGTTAGCACAAGCAACCTCTCCGCTCAGATTTCTGTGACTTACTTTGAACATAATTATGTACAAAAAATAAAACTCAACCCTAAATAAACACAGAGAATCTGATGTCAACTGATTAGAGCACAGAGGGGACCCAGAGCAAAGGTCCCATTACTCCATTCTTAGCGCCTCCATTTCTTTACAATTAATAATGTTCTGTACTCCACTCAGAAGGTGAAGTGTTCACATATTTGAATGTTAACAGAGTTTTTCAGCTAGAGAGTTACTTCAGACAGCATATTAACTAAATAGCCAACGCAAATTATACATACTGTCATGGACTTATCTCAGATAAACTGTGGCTGAGGCTCCCAGCTGAAGTTGGCTCCTTGGCTTTCTCCAGGCTGCATTGAGAAAGACATGCAGCTTCAGAGGACTGTTTGACTCTGCTCTCCTACACACTGTGTTTCTCAGCGTGGGAAGGGTAAACCTCCCAATTAAGGAAGGACTACTACCAGCTCAGCATGGAGACCTATCTTTCAGAGAGCAGAGATTTATATGAGATGATGCCCATTCTTGGAGACCAAAGTCAACTGTGATAGGGTGAATGGGATTTCACTCTAAACCAGATTCTGCTCTTCTTAAACATGCTGAGTTGTTCTGCTTTCTGTTCCCAGCTGGGATACCTATTTTCCTTCTCCAATTAATGGGATTAAAAACAGTCAGAAAAAGTAAAAATTACAGAAAATTATCATTATTTATAGTTATTGTACCCAATTTCCTCTCCCAGAATACCTCTGCGATATACAAAATCAACTTAACCATCAAGGATTTGAACTGGATGTCTGCCAGTTGATATTTGCCTCTTAGAGGCACCCTGCTGTTGTTTCACCTGTGTTGTGATGATAATTAGTGGTCCATCTCCAGTTATAGTCCATCTCTGTTGGAAGCTGTCTGCCTGATATGTAACACTTTCTACTCCAGTGCTTGGACTTGAAAAGCTCCACCCATTAAGAGGTTCTGAGCATTGCATACCATGACACTAATGTGCTGTAGCCCTCCCCTCTGTGCCTGGGTGTTCAAGGGACACCACCGGCACTCTTAATCAGGTGAGGTAGATTTGGCTCTGTGCCTCCTGTTACATTCAAAATTTTGTTTATTGTTGAAGGATATGCACACACACATATATATAAATAACAGTAATAATGCAATTACAATCATAATGTACAAACTTCTTAGTGTCTACACCTTTTCCTGGTGCTATTCTCACCTTTCTCCTGCTCTTCTGCATGCTAAGGTGAGTAGTTTCACACTGACATTGGCAGTAGTGGGATGTTGGAGGGAGTAGTCAGCATCTGGAGTCCTTCACCAGGAGGAATAAGATGTTCATGTAGAGGGTTTCCTCTTCCCATCTGCTTCTTTCTTCCTTTTTAACTCTTTTTTCTTTTTTTCCTTCAATTTAGTGTCATTTATATATGTTGTCTAACACACATTTCTAGCTTTCTCTTTCTTCATTGGTCTGCTGCTCCAGGTTACATCCGCATCTACTACATATGGTGCCATTTACATATGTTAGATACTATTTGCTGTATGTGCTATCCCTGTAACGAGTTTTGTCATGCTCCAGGTCTGCAGTGTCTCCACTTCTCAACGTCTCTCCTGTTGTACAAGGCCTGTACTTCTCTACACTGTGTCATCGTCTTAGGGTCACAAATGTCTCATTCTACCTAGAAAACCTTCTTGTTACTGCTACCTATATAAATTATAGTTGTACCACACAAAGATAAACAAAAACTTAAAAAATTTAGATATAGACACCTGACCAATTAGACAAATTGCTGTCATAGCTGAACCAAGTCAAACAAAGCTACAGGTAGATCAAGAAAAGTTTGGCCAGAGCAGACCCGACAGGCCTCTGTACCAGGCCAGTTATGGCACTACCAATACCATATTGCGGGGCTACGGTGTTATGCTCCTTCTGGCCCTTTAACCCCTTTTTCTCAATATTCTCACTCCAAATCCATTTCACAGATGGGTCAAGCATGAGAGAAAGTGAGGAGATAGGGAAATGCTCAAGTATTCTCAGAGACAGGTCTTCCAAAAGACAAAGTCAAAATGAGGACCTGTTTTCCTATTCACCTTTTTTTTTTTTAGGAAATTTCACTTTCATCTACTATTTTTAACATTCATAAAATAAAGTTGTCAATGAACTGACTTTTAATTTATTAACTGAAAAATCTTCCTTTCTGAGAACTCCAAAGCTGGTTATTTATTGTGAAAACCAGAGTCATATCAATAAAAATTAGAAACATTTTTTGGGTTTTGGTCAGTATATTTCAGTGAAAAAAGCAATTCTTCCAGTCAGCGCTCAGGATGAGCAGAATCCCAAGCCAATCCATGGCACCAAGTACAACCTGCCACCTGCTCTGCTGATAGCAAAGGATTCAGCATAGTCACGTGCAGTAAAGAACTGGATGGAGTTGCAAGGCTCCTCAGAAAAGTGGCAGAGATGACACCCTACATGTTACATCCATAGGCAATAAAAGATCTTCCATCGGGGACAAATGCAGGACAGCCCCTCTCTGAGATTAGGACTCCTCTGACACTCAGTATCAAAATCTCTTGAAACTGAAGACAAAGACGAAAACTGATAATATAAAAACATGCTGGAAACCCAAACAATAACTAAAAAGTAAATTGGTAGCCGGCACAGAATATTACATTGCAAACCCAGCTGTTTACTGGCAACTCTTGCAAACAATAGCCTGCTTCCCTTTGTCCTCTCACCAGCTCCCCCCCCTTTTTTTTTGTGACACAGAGAAGTGAAGACTTTTCATACTTAGCTAGCTTTGTTTATTTATTAGCTGCAAAGTGAAATTACTGAACAGAAAATTGGTTCTGTTTTACCTCAAACCAGGACACTGCCCCAGAGACATCTTAAGTTGCTCACAGACATTTGGTGGGAAGTGAAAAGCAGTATTACAGGGTAAATAATGAGGTTGACAAGACAACCATGCACTTTAGGGAACAGTTATGTTCATGGGTAGGTTTGTTTCAGTCCCTAGGGAGGGCCAAATGCATGACAGCAACAGAAGGAGAAAATAAGAATGCTAAAAAAAATGGCAGGCAACAGACTAAGTCCCTTCTGTTATGGAGAATAAGAGCATTACATGCAAATGTTTTCCCTCCTCTATCTCTTAACTTGTTCGACCCTGTCAACCATTTTCATGATCAACCTGGAACTCACAGGACTTCATCAAGACAAAAAGTTTGGCAAGGCCAAAGTAGAAGTGGAAATTTATGTGGATTATGAGGTTAACCAGAATTACAGTATTAAAGAGTTTATTAACATATTAAAAAATGAAGGGGTTTGGAAAAGCCATCCATATTGCTTCAGTGTAGAAGATAATCTCCCTGGGGGACTATCTGGAATAACTTTACACAAGTAATAATGATCTATGAGCCATTGTAGACATTTTTCTTATAACACTTCAAATTTTCTGTGTCACTTATTATAGATGAAAAAGACTTCTTCAGTCTGGCTACACCCATACAGTTAAAGCAGATGTTTTTGAAACAATTCTCTAGAATTGAGACCACCTTATACAAAAGTCCTTCTTTATATTATTAAACTGTTGTCCTTCAAAATAGGCCAATTATACCCAGAATATCTATTGGGAATGGTCCCTGGTTCTTGCTGATTCCTGACCACAGTAACTGGGTAAGTGCAAACTGGTCCAGGCCAAATCCAATCAAGCCAAATCTGCCCTAGTGCCAGAGGTCTTTCTAATAGTTAATCAGCCTGGACTGGGTCCAGTGCCAGTGCTCATGCTTTAGCACTGGTTCGTTCATTAGTTGAAGAGATGAGTATAGCTACTATGATAGTATTCTCTAGTAGAAGAGGCCCAACATGTCAGTCAGGCAATGGTGGTGTAGCACAGCACGTCAGAGTCTCATGCACTAAGACAAGGTATGCAAGCTCTGCAGCCACCCCCAAGCCTTTTCCTTTAAGACCCTTTCAAACAGCTAGGATACAGCTTGCTCCTATACGTGTAAGCTCAAAGGAAGCATGACCCTCTTATAACAACCCCCAATGGATGACAACTTTGCTCAACACTTCACAGTTTAGACCTAATTCCAATGAGAGCTTTTAAAATTACAAATACAGTCATTAATTGGTAGAATTTCTAATAGTCAAAATGCATTATTTCAGAGCTAGAAGGTGGATTTAATGTATCGGTATGTGACTTGACATGATTAATATGTACCCTCAGTTCAAGAGAAGTTATTTTCTCCCCTTCCTCTTCACAAATGTTCAGTATGCTGCTTGCAGAAGTCATAAGTTCACCTTCATTAATTCAGTGACAACAGCCCCTACCCAGTTCATATTTTTTCCTTCAAAAGCAATGTATTCATCTCAGTGACATATACCTCATGCAGTAAAATACAAAGCCAACTACAGAAGGTTAAATGCATAACTAAGCTATTTACCTTGTAACAGATTAATTAAAATACTTCACTTCTGTAGTCAGTCATGCAATGTGGCCACTGGCACTAACTTGATGCTAACCACTGCATTCTGAGAGGCATAAGGGATTTAAAAATATGTACACAAATACTTCAACTTTTCCATTTACTGTAGCAAGTTTTTCCCTGAAGAGAGCAATTTGCTAGGATATGTGACAATTTCATCATGCCCTCTCTTGTTTGTGCATGTTGTCCTTTATTTCTTAAGAAATGTCCATATAGATTTTCTAAATTGGCTTCCACCTTGAGTAAGTATCTGTCATCAGAATAGTAGAGCCATGGGCATAGTGAAATTTTTAACTCGGTTTCTGTAGAAAAATAAGAATATATAAGGATTTCAAAACTATTCTAAACCAAAATGTTTAGCTGAAAACTAAATGCTCTGCTTTGCTTTCTGGATGTTTAAAATTTCCATTTTTTCTTAACTGATGTAATTTCATAAAAGAAAACATCTTTTCATCATGAGAAGTTAAAATGTTCCATTTTGAAAATTGCAAAATATATCTTGACATTTTCTCCCCTTTCCCTTTTATTTTTTCCTGAAGCTATTTACAAATTGCCTCTGCATTTATGAATATTTTTATCTCAAAATAGCATTTTCTGGTAAATCTTTTATTAACCAAAACAGGTTTGGGGAGAAGAGGCAGATCTTCAAAGAGGTCTCTGTTTGTTATACTGTGGGCAGCCTACCAAAATAACATGTCATCTTTTGAGTCAAATGCAAAAGCACAAAATTAGGATGTGGGTCAAAGGGAGAAACATCTGACTCCAAATTTGATACTAGAATTGACTTTTGTCTACATTGCCCCAGCAGTTCAGCCGTGATGCAGCCAAGTACACTGCACAGCTTGTGTAATGTGATGCTATGTTGGTCTAAGTTTATGCTCAGACAATTGATTAGTAGTTGAGCATTGTAGGTTAAAAAGCAGCCTTTAGTGTGTATCAGCCAGTCAGTGAGGGATCACAGCCAACAATAATAAGCAATGTGACCTATGCTAAAGGAAAACAGGAAATTATCAGCTGCAAGGATGTAAGAAAGGAAACTCCATGACCTTTCCTACTGCTTCAATGAGAGGCCCTATAACTATGCTACAAAAGGGCATCTCAGAATTTGTCCTTTGGTACCTTAAACTTGTCTTTCCTAGAACCAAATTGAGCTCCTATTTGGGTGTTTTTCTCCTCTAGCTAGGCGTTTTTTCTCAGGTGATCAAGATCTTTGAGATTTCTACCGACACTTCAATCTGAGTTGAAGTGGCCCAAGTATTCTTTGGGGTGAGAAGTGATGAACAGGCACACAAAGAGACCTCGTGAAAGCATTAATGTCTTTTCCTCAGACAACCAGGCTCAAAAAGCACTAAATTCAAATCCTGCAATATGATGAGAGGGAAGCAAGAAAAATAATATTGTCGTTTTATAGGAAGGGATCTCAGGATGGTGAGAACTGTCTAGTCATCCAGATAAACAGACCAACATTTTCAGATGTGTTTTTTACTCATGAGTGAGACCTCAGACATTCATGTGGCAGGCAGGATGGTCTCAAGGTACAAGAGATCTTGGAACAGTCACAAAGTATTTTGATCAGTAATAAGAAGGGTTTAAAGTCCTGTCAGCCACCATCATTAATAGACAAGAAGACCTGACATGGAGCAGAAATCACCATATGTTACACACTCTACGTGCAAAAGACTAGCTGGGTATATCAAAGCACTACACATTCAGTGAACAGGGATTCTCTTGCATAGGATCGTTACTATCTATACCATCTCAGTGTAGCTTTAATAGATGAAGAACATATTAACACATTAATAGTATCCCTAGACTATGTGTAAACGAATTTCAGGCATATCTTTTTTATAGGAAAATATTGCCAATCAATGTTCTTTAAAATAGGCATATTTGGCACACTTGCTCCTGCTCTGAGACAATGTCTCTCTCAGAACAGAGGCATTTTCTGATATTCCAGCAAAGTATAGAGTTGGCATCTCTTGTGATAGTGTTTATTATACGCTGTGTCTACCTTCCTTAAACACCTGTCTTGGAATAAGATGCTTCACTTCCTGGAAGTACCCATCTCCTCCACTGAGTATTGTGAGATCCTGGATGAATAGCTTGGACAGAACACCTAACTTAAACATCTACATAAAGATGAGCAGACCCATCTGTTCTACCGTACAACAAATGCTGTATGCACTTACCATTTGTGTCTTTGTTTCCTCCTACATAGTGGAAATGCTAATAAATATTTCCTTAATTTGCTTGAGTGTTTATATACTATTATAAAGAGACGTAGAAGATATTCAGGCAAGGCGTAAGAACTCCTGAAAATAATTGTCATAGTTCGTACTCATCGGTGTTGTGCCCATTGTGAAAAAAAAAAGATTGCCCTTGCAAATTTCATTCATCACTCAAAGAAAAACAGAATGTACAGTTATATCTAGGGTCCTCCCTTAGCATATGCGACACCTCTAAGTTTGCAGTCACAGTAATAACAGATGGTGAATAACGAGTTCTTCAGGGGGTCAGAGGTAGTCTATATCCCAGATGCAGGAGGGCATAAAGTATTAAGCAGCGCGGTTTGTAAGGAGATCAGCACATGGCTAGTTACCTCACCAATGGAGGGTATATTCGGACATTAGTAGTAACTAGAGGGTCATATGAGTGAGGAGGAAGAAAGCCACTTGTCATGAACTAGCATCCCGAGCAGGCTACATATATAAAAATGGCTCTTCAACTCAGTGAGTGGAGTGGCCCATTCATACTCTGCAACGGAGACAGTACTCGCACATACCATTAGCAAAACTAAGAAGACTTAAAATCATCTTGGCTTCACTTCAAGTGCTCAGACTACTGATGAAAACGGAGGATCCTTGTGGAATTGCTAAGACAACTGTTGACTGTGAGGTTGCTTTAATAAACACAATTCCTTGTACAGTTTACAATAAGCTAACTGCAGAGGCCACATGGGTCCCAGTTCCTACAGAAATAACAGAGGCGCCTTTGTAAATACACATACAACGCAATCTCAATAAAATTGCACCCATTGTGCTAGATTATTTTGTTGCCCTGGATCTAGGCAACTGCATGGTTCATAACACAATGGAAAAGTCACTTTTAACTGGGCCTCTTCAGATTCTGAACAAACTGCCTTTTCTAGGAATATGCTGGCAGTAACTACATTGTCTTCTCTCTGCTCAGTTCCTGTGCTTCTCCTAAGCTCTGTTTACTTTGGATATATATGGGCTGTTAGTAGCAATTCAAGGCCACTGCCAAATCCCTGAGAACTATTGACTGGATAGAGGCAGTAAAATGCTCTGGCTACCTGCTAGAAATTTCTCATTCTCTCTCTCTTCTTCTGTCAAATCTGTAAAATACTTACACCTCTTTAAAGCCCTCTTATTTCCAATAAAACACTCAGAAAGTTTTACTGGTGTTCTAGAGATGTATGCTTCCAGATTGGACAGTCCTTGTGGTATTTTAAGGCCAATCCTATCAAGGTCTGAAAGCATCTACTTCATATTTCATTGCTGGCCTAGTAGGCCCACAAATTACACATACATCTTCAGTGTCCACATTACTGGTGTAACGGTGATGCACATGGAGCTCACCTTCTGCCTACCCACCCACCCATATCTGTGATACTGCTGCAGCTCCCAGAGCTATTGATTAGATCTGTAGGTAGCGTCAGATGTCTCTGACTGGTTAGTCTTCGTCCTTATTTTGAAGATTTTCACTACGAAGCAGAAAAGCTAGATACTTCCAGAAAAGAAATAACCAATAAAAATGAGAAGCAGAGAATAAAGTGCCAAACTGCTGAAGTCACATCAAGCTTCTTGTAGGGAAAGCTTGCAGGAACATAGGCATTACTTGAAGGTAAAGAGGAGAACACACACCTAACCACAACCATGCCTAAAAACCTTGAATTCTAGACATAATAATCATTAACTGGCATCAAAACGGAAATATATAGTATCCTCTCATGGGAGACTTGTTCCACACCACTAACAGAAAAACTTTGATTAACTTCTGTCTAATGTATATCAGTGCCACGGTATTGAAATCTGAATATTTTCTGGAGTGTAATGGTAATTCCACATTTCTCCCTCAAATGAATTTGTGTTTCTTCATTACTTATGAAAGTCTAATTTGAGTATCCTGTTCCTTTACAGTATTATGTATTTTCTGCTTGTTTTTTACAGTGCTCTTCCCATTTCATGAGTCTTTATTTACTTTCTAATGGGATGTTTAAATTATGGCTGGAGAAGGTATTATGAAATGAGTAGGAGAGAACTGTAAAGTCCATCTAGCACTACAGTGAGGACTTGAGTTATTTCTTCTATCTAAGGTATGAAATAAAAAAAGAATACACCTAAGTCTGTCATACTCTGTAGCTGAAAATACTGCAGGACTTTGCATCCTTGAATGGAGGTTTCTGATAAAGTAAAAGCACATGTACACCCTAGAATATATTTCAAAGCACATTTTCATAATTTGCTATTAGAAAAAAAAAAATCAACTCCATATTTCTATGCTGAGATAGATACGCTCCTTCAGTGAATCATTGAAAGATAAAACCAATGAGGATCTGAAAGTCCATGTATGATCTCTGGAGCACCACTGAGCACCAGTACTCTAAATTGCTCTTAAATATTGCAAGGAAAGAAATATTTACAGATTTCCCCAGTAACACATTCCTATGCATTACTGTCTTTATGGTTATCTCTTTTCAGTACCATGCTTCCAGAAATATTCTCTGCTACAAATTACAGCCACTGACTTCTTGTTCTTCATAGAAACATAGAATCATAGAATGGTTTGGGTTGGAAGGGACCTTAAAGACCATCTAGTTCCAACCCCCCTGCCGTAGGCAGGAACACCTCCCACTAAACCAAGTTACTCGAAGCCCCATCCAACCTGGCCTTGAACACTTCCAGGGATGGGGCATC
Organism: Burhinus oedicnemus; assembly: GCA_008921705.1. Taxonomy (NCBI): domain Eukaryota; kingdom Metazoa; phylum Chordata; class Aves; order Charadriiformes; family Burhinidae; genus Burhinus; species Burhinus oedicnemus. The sequence continues at coordinate 551,954 of VFFE01008952.1, read as the reverse complement.
CATAACTTCTCTGGCCAACTTGTTCCAATGTCTCACCACCCTCAAAGTAAAGAATTTCTTCCTAATATCTAATCTAAATCTACCCTCTTTCAGTTTAAAAACATTACCCCTCATCCTATCATTATACTGCCTGGTAAAGGGTCCCTCCCCATCTTTCCTGTAGGCCTCCTTTAAGTACTGAAAGGCTGCTATATGGTCTCCCTGGAGCCTTCTCTTTTCCAGGCTGAACAGCACCAGCTCTCTCAGCTTGTTATCATAGGAGAGGTGCTCCAGCCCTCTGATCATTTTTGTGGCCCTCCTCTGGACTCGCTCCAACAGGTCCATCTCCTTCTTATGTTGGGGACCCCAGAGCTGGATGCAGTTCTCCAGGTGGGTTCTCATGAGAGTGGAGTAGAGGGGCAGAATCACCTCCCTTGACCTGTTGGCCACAATTCTTTTGATGCAGCCCAGGATACAGCTGGCTTTCTGGACTGCAAGAGCACATTGCTGGGTCATGCTGAACTTCTCACCAACACCCCCAAGTCCTTCTCCTCAGGGCTGCTCTTAATCCATTCTCTACCCAGCCTGTATTTGTGCTTGGGGTTGCCCCAACCCACATGCAGGACCTTGCAGTTGACCTTGTTGAACTTCATGAGGTTGGCACAGGCCCCACCTCTCAAGCCTGTCCAGGTCCCTCTGGACAGCATCCCTTCCTTCCAGCATGTCAACTGCTCCCCACAGCTTGGTGTCATCAGCAAACTTGCTGAGATGCACTCAGTTCCACTGTCCCTGTCACCAACAAAGACATTAAACAGCACCAGTCCCAGTACTGGCCCCTGAGGAACACCATTTGTCACTGATCTCCACTTGGACATTGAGCCATTGACTGCAACTCTTTGAGTGCAACCATTCAGCCAGTTCCTTATCCACCAAGTGGTCCATCTGTCAAATCCATGATTCTTGAATTTAGAGACAAGGATGTCATGCAGGACAGTGTCAAATATTTTGCACAAGTCCAGGTAGATGTTGACAGTTGCCTTTCCCTTATATACCAACCCTGTAACCCTATTATAGAAGGCCACCAAATTTGTGAGGCATGACTTGCCTTTGGTGAAGTTATGTTGGCTGTCACCAATCACCTCCTTATTTTCCATGTCTCTGAGCTGAGTTTCCAGGAGGATCTGCTCCATGATCTTGCCAGGCACAGAGGTGAGAAAGACTGGCCTGTAGCTCCCCAGGTCTTCCTTTTTTCCCTTTTTAAAATGAAGGATGTGTTTCCCCTTTTCCAGTCAGTGGGAACTTCGTCGGACTGCCGTGACTTCTCAAATATGATGGATAGTGACTTAGCAACTTCATCCACCAGTTCCCTCAGGACCTGTGGAGGTATCTCATCAGGTCCCATGGATTTGTGCACTTTCGGGTTCCTGACATGGTCTTGAACCCGGTCTTCTCCTACAGTGGGCAGTACCTCATTCTCCCAGTCCCTGCCTTTGCCTTCTGTGACTCAGGTGGTATGGCTGGAGCACTTGCCGGTGAAGACTGAGGCAAAAAAGTCACTGAGTACATCACCCTTCTCCATATCCCGGGTAACCGGGTCTCCCATTTCCCTCCAGAGAGGGTCCACATTTGCCCTAGTCTTCCTTTTGTCACTTCCACACCTGTAGAAGCTTTTCTTTTTGCCCTTGACACCCCTGGCCAGATTTATCTCTATGTGGGCTTTCCTGACCTGATCCCTGGTTGTTTGGGCAATTTCTCTGTATTCTTCCCAGGCTACCTGTCCTTGCTTCCACCCTCTGTAGGCTTCCTTTTTCTGTTTGAGTTTGTCCAGGAGCTCATTGTTCATCCATGCAGGCCTCCTGGAGTTTTTACCTGACTTTGTCTTCATTGGGATGCATCGCTCCTGAGCTTGGAGGAGGTGATCCTTGAATAAGAGGGCTTTCTTGGGCCCCTCTTCCCTCCAGGGCTTTATCCCACGGTACTCTGCCAAGCAGATCCCTGAAGAGGACAAAGTCTGCTCTCCTGAATCCAGGGTAGTCAGCTTGCTGTGCACCCTCCTCACTGCCCTAAGGATCTTGAACTCCACCATCTCATGATCACTGCAGCCAAGGCTGTCCTTGAGCTTCACATTGCCCACCAGCCCCTCCTTGTTGCTGAGAACAAGGTCCAGCATGGCACCTCTCCTCCTCGGCTCCTCTATCACCTGGAGAAGGAAGTTATCAACGACACATTCCAGGAACTTCCTGGATTGCTTATGGCCTGCTGTGTTGTCCCCCCAACAGATACCGGGGTGGCTGAAGTCTCCCATGAGGACTAGGGCTTGTGAATGTGAGGCTGCTCCTATCTGTCTATAGAGGGCCTCATGCGCTTGGTCTTCCTGGTTGGGTGGCCTGTAACAGACCCTCACTGTAATGTCACCTGTCCCTCTCCTCCCTTTAATCCTGACCCATAAGCTCTCGATTGGCTTTTCATCCATCCCCAGGCTCAGAGCTCCAGGCACTCCAGCTGGTCCTTGACATAGAGGGTGACACCCTCTCCTCATCTCTTCCTGAACAGCCTGTATCCCTCCATTCCAACACTCCAGTCATAGGAGCCATCCCACCATATCTCCCTGATGCTGATAAGATCATAGTCCTGCAGGCGTGCGCCTGCAGAGGAGTTTCTGACTCCTCTTCTTTATTCCCCATGCTAAATGTATTTGCATAGAAACATTTAAGTTGAGCCCCCGATGAAGCTGACTTACTGGCTGGAGTGGCTGGAATTCCTTTGTGCTGCACTCCAGGTACTCTCCTGCTGACCTGTGATCCTTCTCCAGGCTCTGGGCATCTGTTGCTGTCACTGGCATTAAACTGATAGTAGTGGGATGGATTGAGGTTTCCCTCCCCTGACAATTTTAGTTTAAAGCCCTCTTCACCAGCTTGGCAAGCCTATGACTGAAGATGCTCTTCCTCTTCTCTGACAGATTGGACACCATCAGAATCCAGTAGACCTGGTTTCTCAAAGCAAGTCCCATCGTCTAAGTAGCCAAAGCCCTGTCTGTGACACCAGCCCTGTAAACATTTGTTGACTCAACAGATTCGACTGGTGCTTTCAAACCCCTTCCCTTTGAACAGGAGGACTGATGAAAAAACTACCTGCGCTCCAGAGTCTCTTGACTCTCAGGGCTCTATAGTCTTTCTCGATACTCCTCAGACTGCTCCTGGCAGTATCACCAGTGCCCACGTGAAACAAGAGACGTGTATAATAGTTAGTGGACTGTATGAGGCTTGGCAGTCTCTGACTGGCATCCCTGATATGAGCCCCCGGTAAGCAGCACACTTCTCTACAGAGTGCGTCAGGTCAGCAAATGGGTGTCTCCGTAGCTTTCAGAAGAGAGTCACCTATTACTAGCAGCCATCACTTTTTCTTAGTTGGACTGGTTGTTATATGGGCAGTAGGTCAAGTTGCCTTACTCAGCTTCAGATGAGTCTTTCCTGTTCAGTCTGAAGAGCAGTGAAGCAATTCTGCAAGGGGACCTCAGGCTTCAGGGGAAACCTCTTCCTCTTATCGGACCTTGCTGTTGCAAGCTTCCATTCTTTTGCATTACTGGCGCCCCTCCCTTCTGTGTGTGCTGGTGGAGGAGTTTTTGCTTGTTTGGCTCTTCCCCTTAGCGACATGGAAAGCAAACAATCACGGTTCATTTTACAGAAGTCTTATACATATTGCAAAACTGTTACACATACTCCATCAGTTTCCTATTCAAAACCAAACTAGCTCAAATCTGTCCATTTTTCTTCTCCCAAGCTTCATTTCTTAAAGCTCTGCTTTATTCTTTCTTCTCCCTGCTGCACTCATACTTTTCATGCCCAATGTTGGAAGGGTTCTCCAGCCCAGGTTCACTGTTACTGAGCAGAGCAGAATCATCACTTTCTGTGTTTTGGTAAAAAACCAACACTGTGCAGAGACATAATAATGGTTGGGCTGTCTGCAGCCATGCAGAGGAGGAAGAAGGAAAACCCTTAGGGGTATTCTGAAGAGAGCAAAGTAGATTTGGGCAGACATGAGTTCACTCTGCCTGTGCTTCAAGCTGGCCAGGTGGGATCCATGGCCAGCTAAGAGCCATCCTCCCCCTATGGAAAAACTTATGAGATCAGATCTGGAGTACTGTGTCCAGTTTTGTGGTTCCCTGCACAAGACAGATATTGACACACTAGAGCAAGGCCATTGCAGGGCCACAAGTGGAGCACAGGATGTATGAGAAGGTGCTGAACCAGGTTTATTCAGTCTTAAGAAGACAAGCGTAGTCTTCTCCTTTGCAAACATGCCTTCGCCCAGGCGCTATTGTCCCTAGCCATTTTTGTTATTCCCCAACCTAACCTGCAACCTCTCTTTCAGAGGGTAACTGAGAGATCAGCAACCTACATCTGCTGGTTTAATGTAATGTCTTGGCATCATCAGCACGGTGAATGCAAGACTCAGAGCACTGAAGGATACTCATAGAGTCCTTGTGAATGAAGCAAAGAAAGCCAGGCTTTATTTTGAAAATGTCGACACTAAATGGTTTGGGACATTTTGGATTATTTTTTATGTCAGAGGAAATCATAGAAAACCTGTCTTTTTCATGGAAAAAATTACTCAGTCATAAAATATTATAAAGCTCTTCTGAAGAGCATGAGAGAAACATTTCTATCCCCACCTGCACTCTAGTCTCTGGGCATGCAGGACGAGAGCAGGCTGAGACATAACACATGTGAGATGGTTTGGCTCATTCACTGCTCCTTGTGCTGTAATCACCTGTAATTACTTCAAATGGTTAAGTAATTCCAGTTACAGTAGCAGCTGCCGTACATTCCTAGAAACTACTGCAATGGTAAACTCAGGTTCTTTTTATTAAGTGCAGTGAGCACAAGCAGATTGCACAAGTCATTAGTTTGGTTACTCTGAAGTTCCTTGATATATTAGACTGTAATGGTTCCTTTGTTGAAACGTAACAGCATGCACATCCACCAGATATCTCAGATAAATGTCATAAGCCCATACACTAGAGCTGAGAAGGCCCAGTTTCTGTAATAATTATCCAGAATTAGCCCTGTGCTAGCAAACTATGTTCTGTTCATCAGTAAAAATAATGTGTATCTGTAACATATTGTTTTACTGATCCACATTCCAGACAGACTGAATGGGAACATACCATCAATATATCCAAAGTAGACTATTCATTAAGTAGAAAACCATTCAAACGTTATAAAAGATGACACTGATCTTTGTCGAAAGTAGACACAAAGCCTTCTCAACAGTCCTTTATTTTTCGAAGAGAGTAGTTAATTCCAGATATTTTAATCCTGATTTAGAATATGCACTCTCACCACTGCCATAAACACCTAAATAGACAGACAAGTGCTCACAAATCAATCAAGTCATATAAAATAAAATGTAAGTAACAAGTCCCTGAATACAAGCATAGTTAGACACAAAATCTGTCTTTCATATATGTATGGTTATGTAAAGCTTGTTTCAAATGGATAGAAGAAACACTTCTGAATACTATTACAGGCAAAGACAAACACTCTTCTAAAGACAAATTCATCACTGTAGAGAAGTGCATGTGGCTCACTGAATTTTCCCTTCTGCGGGCTCCTTTAGGTGCCTTCCTTCATGCTACTTTTCTGCCTCCTCCCTTCTGCAAAAATAACAGCAAAGAAATCAAGGGAGGCAAAAACGGTGGATGCCCTGAGCTGAGTAACAGTCTGTCCTTCTCCTCTCCTGTCCTCAGCGTGCTGTTCAGCTTCTCTGTTATGGTCCTTTTTTCATCTTCATGGTTCCACAAAATCCCAGAATGCTTACTCTGGTCTTTTAAGAGCCCTCTGAGGAAGGCTCTCCAAAGACAGCTATGTAAAAAAAGGTCCTTTTTTTCCTGCTGTTTCACTGATACGACAGACAGCAAACATGAGAATATTGACTAAAAATTAAAGCTGGTGCTTTAATGTTCCTGGCAGATATATTTTCTCTCAGGGAGATGAAAGAACTGAATCTTTCCAAACCCTTGCCAAGGCCTTTATAGCCGTGGCTATGCCTTCCAAATTGGTTTGGGTTGCTTACAAATCACTAAAGAATGATTAAAGAGACAAGGTTCATGATTTAGCTTTTTATTGCTCATTCTTAGGGAAAGCGACATGATCTGTCTCCTCCTGCACTTCCTCCCACCCCAGCTTCAGCAGGTAAGGAGGGCTTCCTACTCATCACAGAAATGCCTCTGTTTTAGAAAAATTAGTGGTATTAACATCCACTGGTCGTGTGGTCTCTCTGAGACACATTCAGTTGTTATGCTCATAAGAGCTGATGTCTCAGCCTAGGCTGGGTCTTGTACATGTGGCCAGCATTTGCCATCTTTGCAGTGTGCCATCTAATTACTGCAAAGCATAAATCCCGTGTAATTCCACCTGTAAGGCAGAGTGGAATCTACAGTTCTTGATCTCTTCCCTTGCATCTCCTCTCAAGGCCATGTTCTCCTTTACCTGTCTATCAGTTTAATGACAATACTATCCCATCAGGGTCTTCAGCTAAGTTAGATTAAATTTACTGCTACCCTCCTATATCACTGCTCCTTCAACATAGAAGGAACTTGCTCTCGGTGTGAAAAAGTGTAAAGAAGAACATACCCCTATGGAAGTAACTATTATTGTGGCTAAAACTAGACAAAGTATTAAACAAAGACTCCAAGTGAATGACATTTAGTGAAGGGCATGTTTCTGTTCTTCTCAGAGGGAAAATACTGTTCTCATGACAGATGATGAGAAGTTCTTTATAGATGTTCTGGGAGGGACAGAGTGTTTTCACACATGCTTTTCTACTCTGCACCCAGGACGTACTAAGTAGTTTTTATAGTATTTACAGACTTAGAGGCTCTGTTTCTCTTTAGAAGAAGATTTAATTAACTCAGTTTGCAAAAGCTAGACCGGTCACTTTGGACAAAATAGGAGAGAAAAAATTAACCTGTGCATTCCTGAAGAAGAAAGGCCATTGTTCTGAAAAAAGGAACAGAGAGATGACACATATTGGGTGTTTTCATTTACAAAAATACTACTACTGCCTGTGTCAGGGGTCATTCATTATTAGGTGATTTCAGATGAATCAGATATTACATTGGAAAAACTTCATCATGCATTCAATGTTCATTTGGCTGCAAGTGGAATTGCTTGAAAACCACACTGTCATTTCCAGGAAGGAAGCTTGAACTTCTCTGTTTTAACGCAACACTGCCAGCAGCTTCCACCTCAGTGACTAAAGCAAGTAGTGAGAGTTACTGAAATGGTTCTGAAGAAATCAAAAAAGCTGCAGCAGTTTATCAGCCCAATCTTCCTCTGTTTAACATAAATCTTCTGTGGAGGGTTTACTTGTGACACGCTCCAGAGGGTGTATGAGTCACAAAGGAAGTGCATTTGGTTCACATTTTCCATCTACTGGCAGTGGATTGCAGCCCCCAAATGCCAAAACTGAAGCACAAATTAAAGATATAGACATGGGGATTCCTACTCCTAGGATAAAATTGGACTCGGAGCACAATTCCTTGTGAGCTGAATTAAACAATGGTTTGTTATGGTCTTTGCAGAGGTAGGTGGATAATATTTGATTTTGAGTGGTGCCCGACATCTGCATCCCTCCCTGCCTCCAGTGGGGATGTGGACCCTCGCTCAACACCTGCTTGGATGAGACCCTTCAGCCATTATACAAAGGGAGTGAAGAGCATGGAGATGATGAACACTGACATCTCTGATCTTTGCGGGGAAAAATAGCTCATGATCATAGCTGGTTAAGACAGAGAATGACCGAATGATTAATCAGCAGAAATGTGGGCTGTGTTGTTACTGCATCAAAGCATGCAAGGCCGAACAAGCTCTCAGCTGGAGTACAGATGCTAAAAGCAAGCTGACAGCCAAAAGCCATGTGTTTTTGGAACCTGTCCCTGGAGAATGGGAAGGAGGAGAGATTTTCCCATGCTGATTTGTCTCTTCTACTACTCTCATTCCCTCTCTGGAGTTGATCCACTACTAATGAAGTCCAAATTTGTAATTGGGACCTAGTGTAGAAATCTATGATTTTTCTGGCTCACAAAGGACAACACAAGGAAAAAAAAAAAGGGAGGGCAGAGAACAAAAAAACCCTCTCCACCTTTTCTATTATGCAGAAGAAGCCAAGAGGAGATCAAAGAAGGATTTTTCAAAGTGGCCAATGATTTTTTGCAAGGTTTTGGATTTCGGAGAGCTCAGCTTTTAACATCTGAAAGTATTAAAACTCTTCAACGGGCTGAAAATCAGGGCTGATCATTTTTTTTTCCATAAAAGTAGCCTAAAATTACTCATCACTTGGAAATCTCAGTCACATTTAACTATCCCAGCACCACATAAGCAGTCTGAATTAGAAGTGTGCCTTGTGCCCCGGGATAATGAAGTTCTCCTCTCTTTTGCCCGTGAGAGTCGATTTTCAAAGAAAGACTGACTAGGAGCATAAAGCAAAACAAAAAAAAAAAATGCTTTTTTTGAACAGAACCTGATGACACCGCCTGATGTGTGGGTACCTGAAAGTAGGACAATGACCTGGGGAAGCCTTCAAAGACTCCACCTCCAACACAGTTTGCAACCATGGGTAACAACGGAAGGCCCCTCTTACAAGAGGGGCCAGCACAGCCCTTCTGAGAAAAATGAAATCACAGAATGGATTAGGTTCAAAGGAAGTTCTGGAGATCATATCGTACCATCCCCTGCTCAAATCAGGGCTTGTTTTTGAGCACATTGTTCAGAACCATGTCTAGTTCAGTCTGAGTATCTGGAAGGACGAGGATCCCACAGCCTTTCTGGACTCCTGTTCCAGTGTTTGATTGCCCTATTTGTGAAGAACAAAGAACGTTTTCCTTATAGGCAGTCAGAACATCCTTCCTTGCAACTTGTGTCCATCACTTCACATCCTTTCCCTGTCTACCTCTGAGAACAGACTAACTCCATCTTCTCTACACCCTCCCATTAGATAGTTGCAGACAGTAGTAATATTCCCCTGAGCTGTCTCTCCTCCAGGCTAAGCTAGCCCAGCTCCCTCAGCCTCTCCTCATACATCATGTGCTCTCACTCCATGACCTTCTTGGTGACCCTCCAGAGGACCCAATCCAGTCTGTCAATGTCGTTCTTGTAACAGACAGCCCGAAACTGGATACAGTACTACAAATGTGGTCTCACAAGTGCCAAACAAGGGAACGTTATCCTGACCTGCTGGCTGCACTCTTTCTCATACCATCCAGTACATGTCTGCTCTTCTTTGCAGCAGGGGCACGCTGCTGCCTCAAGTTCAAGTTCTTGACTACCAGGACCCCCAGGTCCTTTCCTGCAAAGCTCCTTCCCCAGATTGCATTATTGCATGGTCTTATTCTGTACCATGTACAGGACTTCATTCATGTCTTTGATAAACTTCATGAGGTTTCCGTCAGCCCATTTCTCCAGCCTCTCTAGATCCATCGGAAGAGTAGCTCTGTCCTCCAGCATGTCAGCTGCCTCCTCCAGTTTGGTGTCATCTGAGACTTACTGAGGGTTTTTGGGAGGATCCAGTGTCTAAGCTACTAGGATTTGCAATTTCTTAAGATTTCAACCACATCATTCTATTGAATGTAATGCAATTTGTTTTATTTGTTATTTGAAGTATTGGATCTTGTGAAGCTTATGTTGCATAGTCTAGGAATTTATTTCAATGCTTTGAAGAGGTTCTAGCAATTCTTAGGTAGTCTCTGCTTTGTCTGAATTCTTATAAGGTTATCCTCCAGAGTTATACACAAGGCCAGACTGGATTAATAGAATGGTGCCATACTTGAATTGATAGTTTCAGCAATGTTTTGGTTATAGAACATGAAACATAGGTTTGTAGGTTATTACAAATTATCCACACACTCGATGATACCTCTTAGGTGCTCAAGGATCTTCCATTTAAACTATACTATTTTTATTCAAGTATGCCACTTCTGCAAGCTATTTCTTCTGTATGACATTCAGTGCAGGTTCTCCTGGAGAATGAATGAAACGCACTGATAGGGCAGCATTTCCTGATCACCTTTGGGACATAACACATTGTCCATAAAGGCAAAAAAATCTCTTTACTGAAGAGGAACAAGTCTTTGCTTCCATACGGAGCTGACTTCAGGCATGGAAAAGCTGGACTGATAAGTATCAACCAAACTGTACTTCATTATCTTCCCCAGCTTTGTTCATTTGACACAGCAGTTGTTGAGATTAATATGTTTCAAATATGTGAAATCTTATATGTCTTTCAGAGAAATAGAAAAGATAAGACAGGAAAAGTCCTCTTGGGAATGCGCAACTGATCTGCTGACTTCAGAGCTCATCTGGTATGATAACTGATTACAGCTCTAACTGAATGAGTAAGAAACACATTTACAGATTTATAGACACTGTAACAAGCCTTCAAAGAATAGCTCCATGATAATTGGCCGAAAGACCTTTCCTTGATCTACTGAAATGTCTTAAGAGTTGATCTAACCAAGAGCCATAAATTATTATGATTCTTTTCAGAGCAGACACTGCCAGTTTGAGTTTTCACATGCTAAAAGCAGTTTTTATTTTGTAGTAACTCCTGTTGGAAACCAGATAACTTGTTGATGGTCAAAAATTTTGGGGTTTTTTTTTGGTAAAGGGCAATGTATCTTTGGGGGACTCTTAAGGCAACAGCCAGCATAAAATCTCTACTTCACTTGTGTATTATAGATATACTTTTCCATACATTGCATAGGTAACATCGCCATATATCTATTCCCACACAGAGAAAAGTTATCTGCTTTTGCCACAATAATATTTAGCCCCAATGATGAACCTTGAAGCTGAAGATTTACACACCAGAGAATTCCTACAATGTTCTACTAAAGCCAGCAAGGCTCTGAAGATGCCCTGTTTTAATCCGTGTTTTACTGCCCATGGCCTAAGATGCCTAGGAGCGTATCTTAAATGAGGACAGACTTGGCTAGTTCATGTGGCAGTGGTTTTCATTTTGATATTTAACACACTCTACACCCCGAGTATGTGCAACACATCTTTTGGCCCTGTTCTGCACATTGTAAGGTATCCATTAGTTAGGGCAAAGCAAAAAAGGAACTATAGATGTAAATATTTCTCCTCTGTAGTGGGAACACCCATCTTCACTGCTGTTTCAAGTGATGTCACTCACACCATACAACCCTACCAGAATACAACTTACTTAAATCTAATCTCTCTGTTTCCTCACACCTCGGTGGTTTCAGGTGTCGCTCAGCTTGCCAGTATTTGTCAACCATTTAATGGTGTTGCCTTACTGCCTTAGGGGTCACAGCTATATTTAAGCTCCACGTGAGGAAAGTGCTTACAAATTCAATTTAATCGATGGGAAATGGTGACAAAGAGGAGGATGATCATCAGATCAAAAACAGGTCTTCAACCTGAATACCTACACATCTAGATACCTCTTTCTTCTAAGCACCTGCAACACAGTTAAGTCACAGTAGCATGCATTTATGACAAAATTTCTTCTGAAATCATACATTTTTGCCACTCTAACAATGGGACTGAATTTTCAGCTTTAGAGTGTCATAAAGCCATTTCTTCTTATTGAATTCCTGATGGAGGAGGGAGTAGTTGCTGTGATAGTGAGAACACGTGGACTAATAATTCCCCTGCTCTTCCAACTTGTTTTGTATAGTATTTAACAGGAAATGGTAGGGCAGACACTTGAAGCATAAAGGTTAGGCAAATGTGTGAAAATATAGCTCATAAACTCTGACACCAGGAACTTGAAAAAATTACACTGAAAGACAAAGTGTATTCACGGATGTAATGTAATGGAATTGTTACTGAAATGAACAGAATAGTGCAGCTTCAAGGCTTTCAAAGAGGTAAAGTGTTTATAGTGTAGCAATTTTAAAAGTAATATTCATTATCTCCCAGTAGTATAACATCAAAATAGCTTTAAAGGTCTATGTAGGTGTGGTTTAGGAATTCATTGAGATTAATTTATTTTAATCCCATAAGAGCATTTCTGGCCAAGAAAAGAACTAAGGATGATGTTTTTTAATGAAACGCAAATTACTGAGTTTTAGAAGAGAATAAGCAAGCAACGTTGTCTGATGCTACAGATAAGGCTGTGGGGACGTTGGCAGGCAATCTTCTCCAAATCTATTAACATGCAAGTGGTGAATGCACAGACTAGAAGAAGCAAACAAACAAAGTGAAATCTGAGGACTTGTAAAGCAAGCCACCCCACTGTGGAGAATCCTCGCCACAAGGCCATTAGTTGGACCTCTGCTGGTTTTAATCTATATAAATGACTGAGGCAGATGGAAAACAGTACACAAGCTGCATTCACTGATTACATCAAGTGAGTGAGCAGAAAAAGGAACTGAGTTTCCTCTGAAATCGGGCTGCTATGCAGTAAATAAAACTCAGCATTGACAAACATAAATGAGCACATGCCATATGCAGCAGTAAACAGACCAGAAGATGAAATAAAACAAAGCAAGAAAAAGCCAAACAACCTGGAGGAGACCTCAGGGAGACACAGGATTTGTCTCAGAAACGCCTTTCGCAATGGATGCAGAAAACTTCTTTTCCTTTGACACCTTGTGTATCCTGCAAGTAAGGAAGCAGTGTGGAAAGCTGGAGTTCTGTATTTTCGTCTCTGTTCCTCCATGTATTCATCAGTGCACCACAAAAAACATACAAAATCAGCCAGGTGCTGTCTTGCATCATTTAAGATACTCAAGATATCAACTGCCCTTGCATTGCCAAGTCCCATAGCAGTTTCACAGAAACTAACAGTAGATCTCAACCAAACTAAACAAGAAAAGAAAAAAGTTTGTCATTTTATATAGCCTACTCCATGTACCAGCTTAAATCATGACAAAAGTGAAGTAGCATTTTTACGAATCTCCCAGTGAAAAGCTAAATGTATAACACCTATGAAGCAATTCTGGAATTATTCGGAAGATTCTATGTTATTTCCTAAGGGTGACCAGATTTGGAATGCACACGCTCTGAAGCAAAACTACTTGAGTACTATTATTACCTGTCTCATTGACTGTGTAAAGAAGAAAGGCTGCTCACATCTTGAGAACATGGTCTTTGCCTCTGAAGCCTGCCCATGAGGATTCATAAAAACTGGAGGCAGAGACAGACTTGCTTAAGGGCCCATAACAGCTTTCCTCACAGGACAAGGTTTGAGTTAGGCAGGAGAAATGGTCACCCCCTCCTTTGGTTTCATGGACATGCCCCTTGAGTGACCTTGGGAAGGCTGAACCCAAAAAACATGTCTGGGAGGTTAAGTAGACTTAAAGGCCGGAGCGAAGAGTCAAGATTTCTGCAGGTGTGACCACAACTCATGCAGATAATCTGGATGCATGAGGCTGTGGGTAATCTCATGGAATAGAGAGACACAATGTACGTAAAGCCTGCTGCACTGTTTTACCCTCCATTGCTTCTCTCTTGTAGCGAGACTGAGTGATAAAGGTATCTTCTCCTTTCCTCTCAAATAATGTAGCTTTGCTTTTATGCCCAACGAGCTAAACCCGGAATTAAGCCTGTGTTTAGATGGTAGAAAGTCCTGCTCAAACCAGTATAAACTGTTGCCGCTCTGTGTTGTGCGTACCCATTTACCCACCACCCACTTCCAGATGCCAGCATGAGAGTTTGTGTCACCACTTGTTGACCCAGATCTTCTGTAAAACCTTCCTCCCACTCGCTCCTCCTGCCCCAAAAACCCTCGCAAATCAGGCTCACTGCATGACCATTCAAACACACTAGCACAGGGCAGAGGATGGCCAGGGCTGGACCACAGACTGCTGGAAGAGGGCAAGCAACAGTGTCAGTCACTTAACTAGCACTGCTGAAGAAACGTCACTTAGTTCACAGATGTCCAAAGCCTCCTGGGGGAACAGCCAGGCCATTCTCTTAGACTGCTTATAAGAAGAAATCTGAAAGGGCTGAAAACAATCATGGCCAACAATAAAGCTTTTTTACTGAGAAGGACATTTGGGTCACGTACACTTCTTGCAAAGCCTTTTTATACTTTTAGAACCTCAGGAACTGCTGCTGTAGATGCTCATTATTGCTGGCTGAAAAATGACATGGGAAGGAAAATGGGGTTTGCCAGTGCTTTTGGACTCTCTGGCACTAGGAGTAAGAGGAGAATGAATCCCCAGGGCAGATTAGGGGAGAAGGAGCCTGTGTTCACAATACACTCTCAATATAAACTCTTACAATCCTAAACCGGAATACATAATTCAGGGGTTGTAAAGTCTGTCACAGGAGGGAGAGGAGGGAGAAGGCAATTTCACAGTGCCCTTCTCTGTCCTTTTGTACCAGACTACAACACAAGACAGCAGAACCACAGAAAAGATAAAGTTGAGGCCAGGGAGGGTTGTAGGACTAGCACAGCCCATGCCACCCTGTGCAGAGCAGCACAGATGAGCAATCTGGGGAGGGGGTGATGGAAGTTAAAGGAAATTAAAGGAAAACAAATGCAGAACAGATGTCAGAAAGCACATTTTCCTTCAGAGAATAATAAATGCATGTGGTGGCCTTCCAGACAAGGTTACTAGGGCAGGAATAACAAGGTCATTTCATAAACAATTAGCTGCTCTTCAGGGTGAAAGTGAAATGCTAGCAGTGACCAAGTTGGACAGCTGACACAGGAACAAAGAATATATTCTTTCCTTTCCTTTGCACTAGGGACATTCCTCTTTTAACACTCTTGTTTTCACAGTTACTGTTTCCTTGCAAGAATTCCCTGATAAACCTCAATCCCTCTCTCCACTAAGACCATCAGGAAGAAGCTGGTTAGTGTCTGCTCTGATAGTTGGGGAGGGGGGAGGGAGAGGGGGGTGTGCGTGCACGACCCGGAATATATGTGTGTGATGTGAACTCTTCTCTGTTAGGAACAGAAGACCACCAACATATTTGACCCATGGGCAGTCAATAACTAGTTTCCAGTTGGTAATAACTTAAAGTTGCTTCTGATCCTGGACTCTGATTGAAAAGGCATTAAATAACTCCTTAACCAAGACAGCCTCTCAGCCTGCAATAAGGCTTTATGTACATTACCGGCAAACTTCTGTATTATTAAAATTCCTTGAGGAAAACACTTGGATTCAGGTACCTAGAAATCTATTTAGCTCTCAACTGTGTCATTCATCAGCTGATTTACAACTGTGCTGTTGCTTATTTTGGTAATTTATTTGTATTACTGGCTAAACAATGCTTTCACTGATAATGTGAGAGTAGCTCAGACAGGGAGGAGGAGCATGGAACAGATTGATCTTCATATCAGATCTTACTATCCAAAAAGAATTTGGTCTGAATGAGAATCAGTTGCCAAATAGAAGAATGAAAGTAAGCTACGAACCCTGAGACTCATCAGCTCTTGGACTCAGACCAAATACAGAAGAAAACAATATAGCAGCACTATAACCCATTGAGAAAAGAAAGCAGAGTTCACTTGAATTGTATCGGCTTGATTGGCTTGACTTGGCTTTTTTATTCCATTTTTAAAAGCTACCTGCTTGAATACCCCACTCCCTTTTGGGTGCAAGAAAATAAGGGGTGTGAGGACAAAGGAGAAAAAAGTCAACAAAGAAAGAGAGAAGGCAAAATTCACTCCTCTCATTTTGTAGTGGTTATTTTTTCCCAAGCATTTTTTTTTGTTTTCAAAGAAACAGCATTTTCAGCAAAATTTTGAAAAACACAAACACCTTTTTTTCTTTTTTCTTTCAAAGAAGAATCCATTGAATTAAAATGAAGTCTCTGTTGCAGTGCCTGGAAGTATTTTGATCAAATCTACAAAAAAGAACTAATTTCTTTTATCTGCAGAAGGGAAGACAGCATAGAGCTTGGATACCGATCAGAGCCTGCAGGCTACAGAGAACTAGGATAGGGGTTGGGTTGGAAGTTTTCAGGTTGACTAATAATTTTCCTTAAGATTTACTCTGAGGCCAGTGCTGGATGCTGAGATAGGTATTTGATGCTTGAAAAATGGAAAATTATGTGGCAGGACTCAGCTAGACATTAGAAATGAGAGGTAGGTTTGTGATGGCCAAAACAAAAGCAGAACAATTGAACATTTTCCTTTTTACGCTTTTTCTCAACCTAACCCTCCTTAGCCTCTTTTTAGCAATTGTCATTTATTTGTGAGCCCTTGTCCTTTGCAAAGGCCTGAGTCTTGGAAGAGGCTCCTGCTTGTTGAATGCATTTGCTAGGAGCCTTCCTGCCCTGCTCAGGTGAAGGCTCCCTACCCGTTCTCTATTACAACCAGAGGCATTAATGCAGACATTACACAGCACTGCTCGCGACTAAAGCAGATTACTCAGCCCCCACACGAGCATTTTGCCTGGCAGATCCCTTGAGACAGTAAGAGAGAGGAACAGCAGGACGGTGGGCTAGAAAGGGCCATTTCCAGCCACAGATTTACTGGGAAGGCAAAAGAAGATGTGGTCCTCACCTTCCAGACACATATCTGTCAGGGGAACAGGCTTCTGAGAGAGATGCTGAGAAAGGCGTTAGAGCACGGGTGAGATGAGAAATGAGAATACAGTAAAAAAGCCCAAGAATGTGGACTGAATGAGCTAGATTGACGAGTTACACACAGGGAGCCACGTATAGGCAAATTAAGCAATGACACTGCTGGCATACCTTAGTTATAAGTAAAAAATCTATTGCAAGTGATGAAAGTGGGAGAACAGCTTAACGCATGCAGGGATGTGAAACAACTGCAAACCATATCAAGGAAGGATTCATGGATTTACAACCAACATTGGTTGGACAACAAGTCCATTTAGATTTAAGGCAATAAACCAGGTTCAAATATAAAATGCAATGAAATCCATGCAAATGAATCTGTGAGTGCTAATATCAGCAACACATTTTATCCAGAATGATAGGAAATCATTTAAAGGGAAGAGAATTTACAAGGAAATAAAGGGACAAGACTAAGTTAAAGAAGGGTCCATATTATCATAGTCTTCTTATGGATGCTTACCCTTCTAAAGCCACCTTCAGACCATTTGGGACACCTCCACTGAAAATCAATACAGCTTTTGCTTCTTCTATCCATTTGGCAGCCAACTTGGATTACCGGTGTGAGCGTTAAGAATGTGAATCTTATACCCTTACACAGCTGCAACCCGAGCTTCTCAGAAGCTCATCCACTGCAAAGTGGTCTTCCTTCCAAATTATTTCAACAGTGAATTCTCACAGTCCCTCAAAAATTTTCTGTCTCCAAGGCCCCCTTCAACTTCTGCATTTGGTGCAGAGCTTGCTATAGGAGGCTTCATCAGTTAGTTAAAAGTCTCTCTGAACTCACTTCTTGGACCAGACAATATAAAACCACTTACAAAGTGTGTTCCTGTAAAGTTCTTTCGGGTAGGAACCAAAATGCTGGAAGTTGCACAACAGCACATGTGCTTCCATGCATTTTTTGAGTGTTTTACGGTGAAGTCATTTGGCAAGGAGCTTATATTGTAATTGATTTATATATATGATGACTGTGATTTGGGAAAATCTAGTCAACTAATAAGTCTTGATAATTATGACAAGTGATAGCTACTGAGAGGCAATATGGGCACACAAGTAAAATCTCTCTCACTCCAAGGAAACTCCAGTATAGTTCAAATTGTAGACTGTAAACTTTATTATGTGAACTAAACTGTAGTTACAAATTATGTTGGCTGCAATATGGGGAATAATATGTATGTTAAAAACATTAATCTTTTCTTATATTTATAGGTGTTTGCAATTTGAAGCTCTTGGAAGTTTTTTATTCTCATTTTTTATTCCAGAATGTGTTACTCTACCAAGTTACTTGAACAATGAATTTTGATGACTCCTCACCAGTGCCTTATCTGCCAGGCATGTGTACAGCAAACATATTCTTCATAAAGATAGTTTTTATTTTGCAGATCTCTGTGCCACTTTCTAGCAATAACTCTTTTCCTCTGTATAACCAATAGGACACAGAAAACTGATAGGATGTGTATATAAGGTAGGACATGTTATAAAATGTTCATGCTAACAAGTAATCTTGTATGAAAAAAACCACCTTCTTGCCCAGTAAAGCTGGTTTATGTGTGGGCATTGGATTTGTGTGTATTACCTAAATAATTTCCTCAAGTTAGAAACTTTTATTATACTTCAAAATGCAGTGTGAGTCTGCCTAGTTGAGCCTGTTGCTTTCTTACAAAATCCTTACCTAGAATAATAGGGATTTATTTTATTGTTACTTTCTGTGTCAATAAAAATAACTGGATGGAGTGGATTTGATATCTTCAGCTTGTCTGAATTGAAAGAGCTCTGAGAAAGGCTTAATTTCTAGCTTTGTTTCAGAAGACTTCAAGAAACCTGTACACATAAAAAAAATCCTGACCTTCTTCCTTCCCAATGCAGAGAATCATTAAATCACAGAACCATATAACTCACTTCTGAGGCAAGCAAGCCAAGAGCTTACTATTACCTTGTCATTAAGACAATGAGACATGGGGGGGAAAAAAAGGCAAATTAAAAAGCAAAAAGAAAAAAAAAAAGCTGAAAGAGAATATAACAAAATCCTGCCAATTACATTCTGGTACATTCATCATCAATCTCTATTAAATATCAAAAGAAGAATTAAAGCCAAAAACCCATTACTGGAGGAGCTAAAAAAGTGAACAGTTTCTTCATTCAAAGGAAGTACAATTTCTTTAATTGCTTTAGACCTTCAAAATTTTTTTCTGAAAATTAGAAATTCTGATAAAGTTGCTTTCTGAAATAAAACCATTCCCCAATAGCTGCTACTGAGCAGTGAAGTCAACCGTATTGAAAATCTTGAGACTGCAAATATTGTCATGCCTCTGACCAGCGTGTTACTTTCAAAGTGCAGCTATTGGCATGCTAAGATTAACTGCTGCAGTCCATGGATTCACAGTTCACCAAGACCTGCCAATGAGAATCTAAAAAAACATTCTAGATGCATTGTCCTGAGAGAAATGCTCTAAAATGATGTTTTAAAAATACCTGATTCCATGGAAGATCAGTGAGTACATCCTTTTTGTGCTGGCTGCATGAACAAGCTTGTCAAGAAAGCATTTAGATATCCAGATTACTATGTATGCCAAAATTAGGAGCTATAATCTAGGAAAGTACAGGTTTATATGCCTGAAATTAGATGTATAACATCTCAGGCAGAAAATTCCCCAGGTAGCTAAAGATGTAATAGAGATACGTTAATAACGCGTAGAGACATACTGGTCTTTTCTGAACTGTCTACACCGGTACCAGTCTCCTGACAAAAGCCATATAAAATTGAATATTTTTGTCCTCAAGTTTCTGCAAGAATATGATTTACTGAGTGTATTCAGATCATGTATAACTTTTCCAGCTTCTACTGAGTTAAAATAATATTCCTAGCAGGAGTTTTGCATAATAGCTGTTGGAGAAATCCCCCAGTCAAGAGCCCAGAAAGTAGAATGGAATTCATTTGAATAGACATATTAAAGTTAATAAAGGCAAAATCAGCAGCTCCTGAAAGAATATTTTCTTTGCCAGATTTCATTATGGATCATCACTTTCTGCTCACTTTACTTGAGCCCAGTAACCTATGCTTTTGTGAGCATAAATCATTTAGAATTTTTCTATGTTAGATAATGCTAGCAGTAATTCAAAATGAAAAAAAGATCTTCATTCATGTAGTATCAGGTGGAAATTAATGTTATCTTCCATATAAAACTTCAGAGCATCTATAAATCATTGTTCTGAGGAAAATTATTGTACAATATCTGAAATTGGAGTATTTTTCCATGTTTGTAAGTAACATGAAGTGCACAGTGCTATTTACCAAGTTATTTCCCCATTTTTCTTTTTCTCCACAAGGGATTGAGATAAAAAAAGTGAAATTAAAAACGTCTGCTACTTTTCAGGAAAATTTCATTGTAATTTCACATATGATTTCCATAGAATCTCATTCATCTCCAAGGACATTTTTAACCCTATGCAATATCTGTCCTGGCCACTTCAATGTTTGAGTTGCATTCTCTTTAATCCCTCTTATCCCCCCTCATTTACATTCTCATTGTATAGAAAAATGCTCCATAAACTTTGAGACCACAGAAATCTGCAGATTTAAAGATCTCACTGAAACACTGTTTCTGAGATGAAAATAACCGTCAACCACAGCCGTAGACAGAGATGCTGGACACTATTGACTTTAGCTCTCTGCTTTGAACATATAATCAAACACCTACTCTTTGGTGCAATATGAAATTGTTACCACATGAGCAAAATCAATAATAAGTAAATCAATGTTTTAGTAAAATGATGCTGAGAGAAATTAGAATTATTTAGGGTTAAGACTTGCTAAAATGTTGAAATATACTTAATGCTGATTTAAGCTAGCTACTTGTTTTGAGGCTACACATTTATAATAACTGATTTTTGGCATACAAGCAGAAATGCCATTGAAATCAGCTTTCTTGAAATATTTCAGCAGTTATGCTTCTGGTAGCAGAAAAAAAGTTCAAGCCATTGCAAAAAAAGCCTTAGTTTCAAATGAGAGTTAAAGTTTATAGGGCTAAGAGAGGTGCCTCTTTTTCTTATCTTATTCATTCACTCCTACTGTAATCATAAACCTAGTTTTTATTTATCTGAAGACAGACAAGTAATGAAGCTTTGTATGTACTGCTATAGTCATGCAGCTCCAATAAATCTGTGTCTAGTTGCCTAACTTGAGCTTTTCACAATATTCTGTAGTGAGAGAAGTTAAATCTTTATCTTTCTTATTTTACTGCTTCAGCATAACCTGAAAAAGATGCTTTTCATCCAGTAATTTCATCCAAGCATTTCTCATCTTCTTCTCACCCTGAGACAACTGCTATCAGTGGATGGGAATGTGCTATTTTAATTTCTCTCCCACACATGGTGGTTACCGGGCCTGACCGCAAACTGCACAACGAGGGCACCTGGACCTGCACGGTGGATGGGAGTAGGTAGGGACGTGCAGGAATCCTGCCGTCCATCACCAGGTCCAGAGCTCAGCTGAACCAGCTGGCGCCTCTGTAAGGGAATTTATTCAAGTGGGCATCCAGTATTTATCTCCCTCCCTTGGCTATGTACACAAATGCAGATCCACCACATCAAAACAGTTGCATAATAGACCTCAAAACACAAAGTAGCATCTTCGACCAAAGTAAATTCTCTTAGCTTTGACATATTACCACCCAGACTGAGCAATTATAGCTTGCAGTTGCATCGGGTAGGAATTTGGACCCTTACTCTGTCATTAACAGCCTAAAATATTAAGGAAATGGGCAAGAGCAGACAATGCACAGCAATCACAAAAATGTCATGATTTGTTTTCATTAAAAGTTGGGATAATTTTTACTCTGTGTTACACAACAGATTCACTATGGAGAGTAATGGCTTTTATTCAAAGCCCAAATATAGACCTTTGGAAAAATAATCTCTTTTTCATGAAGCCAGGGAAAAGTAAGGATATTTTTCATGGCCGTGCAAGTGTCTCAAATTAGGTTATGCCTGCAACACTTTAAATCTGATGTGCTTTCTATGGTCATGGTTTACAACAGTGTATTCTGCTTGACAATAAGAAGAAAGATAAAGTTTAGAAACCAAGGCCACAAACCTACATTAAAACTTAGTTTAGTGTCTGTGTTTGACATTATTTCTTTAGGAACCTATTATCATAAATACGTTTGCATATCCAATGTCTGCGACTTAGTGTCCTTACATTTTACCTCAGAGGAGTTTTCTTCTCTTTCTCCACTGTGTCTATTTTCTAAACCTAACAAAAGAAAGCTAGGCTCTCCAAGTGTCTGATCCCAGGCAATGTAATCCTGGTTTAGGATCTGGTCCAGAATCAGTGAAGTGTAATAAATCTGATCATGATGCTAAGCTATTTCATTTCAGAAAGATCTCTGTATCTGGAAGTGATTTAAGGGAATATGTCAGTCAAAATATGATTGGAGTAACAACCACTTTCATATATGAACTGCCTTCATTATCACTGAAATGGAGCCACTCTTTCTTGAACTCATACTGTATGACAATAAGACCCCAAACACATCAAAGTTTTCTATGACTTACACACATAGTCCACAACTTTACAGCAAAATGACATTGGTCATAATAAAAAGATTAATAAAAAGTCTTTCATATTAACAGCTGTAGCAAATTTTACTAAGTATCTTCCCACTCATTGATCATATGACATGTATCCATTCATATCTGGTATATGCAGTTTAACCATTTTCACGTCTTCTGTGTGACCTGGATAGAAAAGGTAAGCAGGAAGGTTTTCAGCAACACAACATATACAATTAAATTTAAGTTGCCTTTTAAGTCCTTGACAAAACTAAAATTAATTTTTTCATAATATACTGAAGGTACATTAGGTACCATAACCACCCAACCCTAACTTCTCTGGTTTGGGGATACACTGGATAATATCAAAGGTCAAAAATCTAACAAGACTATTGTGCCAGTATTACCTTTTCCTGAATGGAAACCCTTAGAAAATATCCATGGCTTTTATCTTTTGAGGAATGGATCAATAGAGAACACTCATTTGCCATTCATTCTAAGACGGACCTAAAATCAGACTAGCAGTTCTAGATTTGAAACAGAATACTGTGGGTGCTAAAAGTCTTCATGGATCCAAAAAGTAATTACACTGATTCATAGGACAAAGATCTATTGAACAATATTAAATATGATGTCAGGCTCAGAAAGTCCCTGAGCCTCAAGTTGTCAGAGGCTGGGAAAATACCATGGGAAAATAACAGTATATGCGGCCCCAGTTCTTATATTGTTCCTTAGGTATCTGGTTTTGGCACAATCAGAGCCAAGGCACTTGGGCATATGGTATAAATTATATAAGTAAAGTACTTCTCCCCACAAATAACTACTTTTAAACTATATCTGTCCTGGCATTACAGCTACCCCATCAATAGCTTTCATTTGTAGCTTAGACCTGCAAGAACACTGTGGCCTCCAAGAGACCTTGGACCATGTAGGCTTTGTGAGCCAGGAAGGCTATCTATCCCTCTACCCTACGGCAAGATAGGTGATAATTCAATACACCTTCTTAAGGTAAGTGCAAAACTCTTGTGTTGCACTGTTTGTGCTGATTCTGTTTATCACCTCCTTTGTTGCCTGGAAATGAGTGGATGCCTGAAACAGCTTTTTCTGTGTTTTACTTACCAAACTGAGGTGCCAAAGGCAGGAACCCATTCATACTTTGCTCACTCCACAGTCAAGAGAGAGAGCGAGCCTGACCTCCACAGGGTGATCCATCCTTTCTAACTTTTCAATAGTGACTTATTGCTTACTACATGTATTAGATGCGTGAATCTCTTTGTCCTTCTCACTCTTCTCTCATGGTGTCTAATAGATCTGAGTGGATTACATTATCCTTGCAGTATGATCCCCAGACCCCACTGTAAATATTCTTTTTTTTTCCTTTCTTCTTGAGGGGGGCCTTGCGTGAAAAGCCTAAACTCTGCCTGTCTTTTTGGTTCCTGGCCATTTGCCTTTGACCTGCAGTTTTGATGGCTTTTTCAAATCTCTCACATAGTATTACTTCTGTCCTGCTGACCACTTAACTGGGCCAAGATTCTCTTTAAGCCTCTGATAGCTGTTAGCCTGATAGCAGAATCAAAGCTCTTACAGAAAGCAATAATCATTTGTCACTACTGTTACACTCAATAACCAGCAATGAAACTGTCAGTCTTGTAATACTTCTACCACCAGCTCCCCTCAACTACGCAAGTATCTCACATCCTTATTGGTCTCAACCTGGTAAGTGCCAGGGCCTGGCCCATGCTCTCAGAGGTACGTAGTTTCAGAGAAAGAAAAAGGCTTTTTCCTTCCAACCCCAACCATGCAGACAAACCTAACTTATAATTACTTTACAATACACTTTGTGGTACACACAAATAAAAATATAAAATGGTGGTGATTTCAACTAATGTGGAACATCATATCCTGAGCAGTAAGGTTGCCCCCAAAGACTGATTTCTCTATTGCCAGGGGAAGGTTCACTGAGAAAAGAGAAAAAACTCCAGAGGAGAGGTGAACATCTATACCACATCTCCATCAGCCATTGAGCAACGTCATTAATAATTGCCTTTGTTTTTGAAGCCACCCTAAACTGTGGAACAACAGAGGTCGTTGTTGAGTATTTTCTTCCCAGAAGGACAAGGAGAATTATTGCTGAAGGAAGAATTCACATACAAATTATAGCCAACTTTGAGGGAAGGGCAGCAGGTCATTACCCTGTGCTGGAAGCAGCCTGGCTTTATGCTGTTCCTCCCGGACTTCCATAGGTTTCTTTTTGAGGGAAGGTAAAGCAGTTGGAAGGTAAGTGCTCTTTCTCCTTCATTTGCCATCACAACAGAAGGTCACTATGGTTCTGTGGAATCACTTTCTCTGCCTGAGGAGCCTAGAGATCATGGAAAACCACTAGCTGCTTTCTGCAGGTCTGCATGCCAGACCACAATCTTACAGTAAAAGAGAGTTAGGTGTTCTGTCATTTTGCTCATTCTAAATTGCCTCCTTTACTTTTTTCCTGCTCATTTCTCTGTCCTGTCGAAGACCCTCTGAATGGCAGCACAACCCTCTGGTGTGTCAGTCAACAGCTTTGGAACATCAGCAAACTTGCTGAGGGTGACTTTGCCACATTGTCCAAGTTATTAATAAAAATGTTAAAGAATACTGGCCTCAGTATCAACCGCTAGAATACACCAGTAGTGATTGGCCTCCATCTGGACTTTGCACTATTGACCACAATCTTCTGTGTCTGGCCATTTGGCCAGTTTTCCATCTGTCTCACTGTCCATTTATCTAACCTGCACTTTTTCATTTTGTCTATGAGGATGTTGCGGAGGACAGTGTCAAAAGCCTTGCTAAAATGAAGATAAACAACATCCACTGCTCTGTCCGTGTTCACTAAGCACCTGGTGATTTCATTACAGAAGGCGATCAACCTGGCAAAGCATGATTTCCCCTTCATAAAGCCATGCTGATTACTCCTGTGCACCTTCTTGTCCTATGGTGTTTGGAAATGTTTTCTAGGATTAATTGCTCCACCACCTTCACAGAGATCAAGATGAGGCTGACCAGCCAGCCTATAGTTCCCTGGATCATCCTTCTTGCCTTTCCTGAAGGTAGGAGTGACATTTGATTTCAAATATAATTGCGAGTGGCTTTGCAATGACATTGACCAGCTCCCTCAGCACTCATGGGTGCCTCCCATCAGGTCTCACAGACTGATATACGTCCAATTTCTACAAATGTTCCTTAATCTGTCTTCCTTGCTGCAGCCTTCCTCACTCATGCCGGGGGCCTGGGATTCCTGAAGGACAGTCTTATCAGGAAAGACCAAGACAGAGAGGACGTTGAACAGCTCGGCCTTTTCTGTGTCCCTTTTCACCAGGTCCCCTGCCATGTTCGGCAGCATGCCCACATTTTCCCTAGTTTTTCTTTTGCTGTTCAGGTACCTGCCTTTCTTATTGTCCTCCATGTTCCTCACCAGAAGGAACTCAGGTGATCTTTGGCTTTTCTGATCACATCCCTGCATACTCAGTCAGTGTCTTTGTATTCCTCCCAGGTCTCGTGTCTCTGGTTCCAGCTCCTGTATGCTTTCTTTTTATGTCTGAGTTCTGTCATGAGCTCCTTGTTCATCTGTGTTGGCCTTTTGCCACCGTTGCTTGACTTCCTGCACAGCCAGATGGACTTTTCTTGAGCTTGGAGGAGGTGATCCTTGAAAACCAAACTGGTGTCTTGCACACCTGCTTTCTCCAGGGCTGTCTCCCATGAGATTCTTCTAAGCAGGTGGTCTGAACAGGCCAAATTCTGTTCTCCTGAAGTCCAAGGTTTTGCTATGCTCCTAAAGAGCATCTGGCATGCTCCTGAAGAACTACCTTCTATTTTGTTTCACAGAATCATGGAATCACAGAATCACAGGGGTTGGAAGGGACCTCTGGAGATCATCTAGTCCAACCCCCCATGCCAGAGCAGGGACACCTAGAGCAGGTTGCACAGGATGGCGTCCAGGCGGGTTTGGAATGTCTCCAGAGTCGGAGACTCCACCACCTCTCTGGGCAGCCTGTTCCAGTGCTCTGCCACCCTCAAAGTAAAGAAGTTCCTCCTCATGTTTAGATGGAACTTCCTACGTTCAAGTTTGTGCCCGTTACCTCTTGTCCTGTCACTGGCCAGGCTGTGGTATCCAAGACTGCTCTGCACTGTGAACCAAAGTGTTCACAAGCATGCTCCCAGCCTAAGCTTAAACAAAGATAAAAGGCACAACCTGAAGGCAGGGATGAATCTGATTTTTTGTCATTCTGGTCAGAGAGGTCAGCGAGTGCTATGAGCTTTTTTCCTTAAAGTGCTTCTATTTCTATTTTTCTATGACTCTTTAACGTAATAAATAAAACAAAAGCAACAAAAAAACCCCCACCAAAACATAAACAGCCCAGGAAGAAGGATCAGAAATCAATTTTCTCCTTTCCTGTGCCCACTAAGCTGCAGCATTATACCCCTAAATTACAGGAATTATACACAATGGCCAGAAGAGCATTTCTGACTCCTTCATTCCTGTTTCAGGCAGGCAGACCAAACTTAAGACAGAGGCATTTCCACATCATTTCCTACTGACTGGCAAAGGTATACCCTTTCAGCCCCCTGCTTCTTGTAAATCTCATTCCTGGAAGCCTGTACCTTTTCATTCAGTGCATATGACACAAGAATATGAGTTCCACTTGTGGCATCAGACCCCAACACTTAAGCACTGAAGTCCTGAGACTTGCAGTTCCTAAGGCACCTTCTGATACTGCACTACGTCACCTTAACAGATCTGGTGATTTGGGCCAAGGTAATATGAACATCCCCAGTAAAGATGTCCAAGAGATGGAACTAGGCAGAGAAAAGCTGTGTGCTAGGATGGTAAAGCCTTTGGTCACTTTATTGCAGCTCATTTACACAGCTCTGTCTAGGCCTCAGCAGTTTGTAAAATGCTGTAATCTGTTCATGTGATACTTGGTAAATTTCCAAGCTCTTCTGGCTCAAGAGTGTTCAAATTGTCTTGTAATGAGGATGAATAAAAAATATTTTGTTTTCTTGAGAGTTTTCATGAGAAACTTGGAATCTTTTCTGGCCCCCTCTCCAAAACACTTACAGATTTTCCGAGCCTTGTATTTATACCACAGCAAAAACCGATACGTACAGTTTAGTGTAGCACTGGCTCCCTTTAACATTAGTCCCATCTGAATGATAAGGATAATGTCTTCTTATCTAAAGACGTTTTAATGTGTGATAAAGGTTTGAGTTCTAGCAGAGCTAGTAGAGGGTCAATCAGTTACTTGCAGAAAAATACAATTTAGGTGACTATTTGGGTCTTCATGAATTCTCATTTAACACCCTCCCTCCCCCAGAAAAACAAAGATAAAGAAAGAAGGCTAGAAAGCATAGAGCTGTCAGGAATGCAGAATAGTGCTGCTTTTAAAATAAGAGGCAGTGACCTCTCTCCTGAAGAGATTATTTTCACTTTGAAAATTGACAACATCTACTAAAGAACGTTTCTGAACCTTTTACTAGAGGAAAGTTAACATTTCTGGAATGTTAACCTCTGAAATAAAGGGTCCAGGTAAAGTGTGGACTAATAGCCTAAAACTTTCTCCTAAAATAAGTTGTCTAAATCATTCATGTTGGTCTAAATGTCCTGTGCAATAACATACCGAATAAGGCATTCACCTGATGGAGAGATCCAGGTTCCTGCCATCATTGATTTGATTACTCCTCATTACTATATGAAAGGCAGTACGACCATCAGTCATACTTTGAGACAGAAGTAGCCATGGCTGTTGTTTCTGTGCTGAATTCAATAACATTAGTATGAGCAAGTATGAGTAGTTCAAGATTTAATCATCACCTAAAGTTTGATAGCACGGACACAGTCTGGCCATTTATTTCCACTCCCCGAGCTGTCTTGATACTATATTACACAGTTGAACCAGGGGAAAGACGTGATACAATGGTCAGTTGTCACTTTGAGTTTCATTCAGTCTTCAGCTTCTCTGAGAACCAACAACCCACATGGGCCAAGCAAGAGTCCATTTTTTTCTCTCCTAATTGCTGGGTGGAGACCTCCTGCCCATTTCCAACAGACCTCGAGTCCCAGAAGGCCTCACTAGATCAGGGCTGTCTTTCTGACAGTACCAACTTAGCTAAGAACTGGATTAGCCAGGTAACATCCACATGTGACATCAGCAGTGTCCTGAGATAAAATAGTGTTCCAGCACTGTGATTTAAACATTTGATATGAAAATAAAAATTAACAGCTTACTTTTAGGCAGTCTTGCACAGCCATGAAATAGTAGCAGGCTGACTAGGACTAAAGTGCCTTTAACTGCTGTAAGCCTAACCAAAAAGCTATGTGCTTGAATACATGGCCTTGTCCCTGAATGAATAGCACTGAACCCAGCCAAAATTCATTTAGAGTTGAAAACTGTCAGCAGTTGGCCAAATGATGATGATTCTGGTTGCCTATAAAGATAATTTCCGTAGTTTTATCTCACAGTAATTTACATCCCATTGTGTGTGCTTCACAGGATGGCACAAACTGTGAACACTTGTAGTATTTATTGATACCATATGTTAATGCATAAGTGGATGGCCAAACCAAGACTAATGAGATTCATAAAATATAAACCAGTGTTGGTCAGAGAAGATTTTTGGCATCTTTCACAAAGAGTTTCTCAAAAATCTACCATATGCAGAAGCACCAGCCATGTTGCATTACATAGTTTCCCCATAAAACAGCCCTTGTGCAATATTCTGTAGAAGATGAACAAGAAGACGCCAGAAAAAAACCAAGACGTTAGCCAAGCTGCATCACAGGAATTTCTTGAAGCAAATTTCTGATGTGGTCAGTATTGATTTCACACGTTTGTTTAGGTTAAACAAGAAGTGTACCCATATTCCTCTAAGAACTCCCAAGGCAGTAAGGAATATTTAGCTTCTATTAAACATCGAGTCATAGAATAGTTTGGGTTGGAAAGGACCTTTAAAGGTCATCTAGTTCAACTCAACCTGCAGTGGAATTTCTGAGCTTCTTGATGGCAGTCATAATTGGAATAAAATCAAGGTTTGGGAAGTCCTGAGCAATTTGAAATGCAAGCACTGCAAAATGTCAGTCAGCATCCATTTCCATTCAGTATCAAAATTCATTTACTTTAGATAGTTCAGCACTTGAAATTCAAAGGTGAACTTTTCACCACATGTAAAGCATGGGATAGAATTGCATTAGACATGCTGTTGCATATTGTCTCTTGGTGACATGGTTGTTGATTACAAAACGAGAGAGCGGCTCTACCTGTAGCCCCATAAAGCACTCATAAAGTAATTTTTGAAAAAAACCCAACTTTAATCACCACTAATCCAAACTTTAAGGTCTGAAAAATCCATTGCAAATTCCTATGCATTGGTTGATACTTTTATTGTCTTATAACTTTGTCCTGTCTGTTTGATGAATCTTCCCATTCATCTGAACTCAGTAGTCAACCCATTCACAGAGGTGCTCAGTAAAATAATGTAGCTTGATCGGGACTTTGAGGATCACCTTACCCAAGCCATGTGAGGTGTTTGTGTTTAGCAATGCACTCTACATCCAGCTCAGTTATGCTAGGGTCCTTCTTCTTTATATAGGGCCTTCTAAGGAACCAGTTTTGTCTCTCCTCCCAGGCTAGAATATAATTATGAGAAAGAGAACCAGGAAACA
Source organism: Burhinus oedicnemus (assembly GCA_008921705.1). Classification (NCBI taxonomy): domain Eukaryota; kingdom Metazoa; phylum Chordata; class Aves; order Charadriiformes; family Burhinidae; genus Burhinus; species Burhinus oedicnemus. Next base: position 522,170 of record VFFE01008952.1, on the reverse strand, counting down.
AGGTTGAAAAGGACGTGAAGTTGGGAGATGTGTTTGTATATTCAAATTCCTGTGCAACTTTTGAACACTTGTTGCAGAAAGTATCAGGAAGGCCCAGAAGATGGCAAGCCATGGAAATTAAAGCCATATTAGGATAAAATACTTAATTCATTCCATCATTGAAGTTTTCCATGACATAAAATCCCTTGAGCTAAGAGCTAAAAGTTTTAAAAAGGCAAGGCTCCTGCTGGATCAGATGGAAAACTTAACAGACCCACCATGTAACGCTGGAGCATGTAATACTTTCCATGAGAACTGCACATTTTGACACCAAGCCAAAATACCTTAACTATTTGTTCCAAAGTTTCAAAAGTGACTAGTGATATGACAGAGATTTTATTTTCAGAAAAACAGGTCATCCTAAGGGCATATCAAGTTGGACACTCAGAAGCCAATATATTTTTACACCCTATGAACATTTCAAAAACTGTAGCGTTGGTTGTAATCTGACACATTTTCTGAGTGTAACCCTTTGCCTCTATATATAAGAAAAATTCTGCTTACAGTCTCTATGCAGTCAACTACTCACAATCAACTACTCGCAATCAACTGCTCACAGTCAACATCATGTTTTCCATATTCTATTTAGCATAAAGATAAGTAAATTAGAAAAAAAAATAATCAGGAAATTGATTTATTCTGTGCTGTGTCCCTCAAAATCCATCCTTTTTTATCTGAAGAAAAATTAGGTTTTATCTGAGGCAGGATGATAAGACACTGATATTTTCATTTAATCCACCCCTGTAAAAAAAAAGTAATGACTTTAATTTCAAGATTTCAATGGTAGGATTTGTTTGCTGTGAATAGGCTGACAGAGGTTATGATAACACATAGCCAAAGCAAGAGGTGGAGGAAAACATATGTTTTGTAGTTACGCACATAGGCTTTATTATACTCATCACAGATACAGGCATTATTTTTGGAACAGGTCATTTGATGAGCTGTCCAGCATTTTATCCCTGACTCCAATTTAAAATTATGATAATGGCAAGGAATTCAGACTCTTCGCTAGAAAAAACGAACTTAGGGATAGGGGTCTGGAAAGCTCCTACAGTAAATTAAAGATTAAGCAAGAGTGTTGTAATTGCTTTAGCCTCTGTTGGATGAAGATTATTTTAATTTCAAGTAATAAATTAAAAATACCAGAAGAGATTGCTGTGAGCCGGAGTGTGAGTGCCACTCAGTTCACTGTAAACATGATTTGTTTTTAACTTAACCATTCTGGTGCCAAGTGTTGGGGAAACCAGATCTCAACCAGGCATTACAATTTGATGCTCAGTTTCTCCATTCCCAGGACTTTTAAACATTATATATCAAAATAGGAGAGGTCGCCTTTGTTTCGGGATGAATGTGGACTCAGTACCAAGGGAATGAGTAAGTGGTCAGGCACCACCTCCAATAGACTGCTTGTCTTTTATACATAGTTCTGGTGTAAGGAAGAAGGATGCTCCAGTGGTTACAACGGCAGTTTGTAATGCCGTTGAGTAGAACCTGGTTCCTGTTCTGCCACACAATTCCTTGGTCACATCGCATAACATTCAGGGCCAGACTGAAAGGACACTTGGGTGTAGTGACCCTTGACACTGTTACGCCTGACTTTCAAGTACCTAGCTGCAAGAATTCAACAACGTTGAGTTAGACATCAGGGGCTCCTGGTATCCTTTGTGAAAGGCTGCTTTCCACCCAAAGTAGACTGGCGTTCAAACTGGTTGGGTGCAGTCCTGCAGAGAGACAGCAGCTTTACATAAGCTCTTTCAAAAACACCACAGAGGAGAAAGCTTAATGCTATAGTCTGGGTTAAGCACAACCCCACCTGTAGTGCAGATGGGGCATATACATGTATGGCTGTGACCACTGTCCCAACCATGTATCTTCTTACGCTTCAATAGGCCAACTTCAGACAATTCTGTTCCTACTGAAAAGATCTTGTTGTCATATAAGAGACTTTATACAACACAGGCGAAGACCTGTGTGGCTGATTGACTTTTGGCTGCAATATAAACATCATTGGCACAGTACTTCTGTGAGAAGGCCTTACAGGACCAGTAGGCAAAGGTATGGCACATAGTTGATGGTCCACACATGCTTCTAGCTTGTGGCCCCTTAACTGCATAGTCATAGTCTACATTTCCACAAGATGTACTGGGAGAAGTAGACATATAAGACTGGATCACACCAGAGCTGCCATTTTAACAGATCTTACAACAGTGGGACACACAGGAGAGCCTCGGAAATTTATTTCCTGTCCCAGACTGATCAGTTTTTAGTTTGAGTTTGAGGCCTGCATAAAATTGAATTAAAGTCCTAAATCTCTATACATGTAGGTGTATATACATACCCATGTAGCTCATGTGTTCAGCTAGTGGAGCCAGGTTGTCCTCAGGGTATTCAGATCCACGTCACCCAGGTTTACAGAGGTAATGTTCACCTTTCCCACCAAAATAATGTCACTTTTGAGACAAATGAAACATTCAGAAGATCCAGGGAAAGGAAGTGGGAGGTTTCACACCATGAGGACCTGTGATGAGAACTTTCACTTGGAAAAGGGAGGACCATGGTTCTCCCAGGCATAACACTGCTGCCAAAACTGCTAATATATTTGACAGTGAACAGTCATAGGACAAAATACAAAATTAACTTGGATAGCTGGGAACAGAGTCCAGTCTCCCAGATGAGAAGTTATTGATTGTGTCTGCCTGTAGGTCCACTACAAGTTTGCATGGCTGAAGGGAAGAATGACATTTAAGTAAATCAGTTACATGTCCTGGGTGAGCCCAGAGGGTATAGCAGGTGCTGTTGACTTGAGACAGTCATAGCAGGAGAACTGTGAAATCTGCCTTTTGGGGAGAGAAGTGTGAGTCCGTGGGTGAGACCATCCACAGCAGGGTAAGGCTGCAGCAACCCTACAGGCATGATGAGGTGCTAAATGGAAAATGCCTGTAGCTCTTTACTAGGGTTGAAAAAGAAAAAAAAAATCAAACCCACAAAACGGGGCCATTTTAAACTTGCTGCTCTTCAAAAGGTACTATAATGTCTCGAAAGAAATCTAAGTCTTTGACCCATTCTATTTTAAAAACAAAGGCAGGAACAGAATAATTCTTTAAGAGTCCATAGGTGTTAGTAGGAGTAATCTCTGTGAGCTAGCAATGAGGAGCAGCCTCCCAGATAAACTGGTGAAAGGTTTATTACAAGTCATTTACAGCAAGAGTGGACAATGCGGTAGGGAATAAATGACCTGGCATTAAATGAGAGAGAGATTTGAAAGAATAACCTAAGAGGACTTTTTTCATCTCTGATTTCTTTGTTTCTACAGAGGTAAAGAAGAAAAAGAAAATTTCTGGCACAGTGGTTTATATACCAGTGTATGGGATCTTAAAATATGCATTTCAGAAGAACATAAACCGTGCAGAGTTCCTGGCTAGTAAAATTTTGTTTCCATTAAAAGATAAAATACAAATATAATATAACACTCCTTATTCTGAAATGGTGCAGTACCACCAGCGTCACTTCCTTATGTGTCCAACTGAGGAAAAGAGAAATTGACAAAATTCAATTCAAAATTCAAAAACTCTGAGTTAATCAGAGTTTCTTTTGGTCCAAAGGCGCAACAGAGTTTTGACTCTGGAACTCCAGGATAAAGGATAAATAGAGGGAGAAATATTTTAGAGACATGTTGGAGCCCATCTAAGGAATAAATCAGCTTGTAGACCAATGTGTCTCTCTGACCCATCAGCAGAGGAAGATTTCTGACATGAACACTCAACTCCTCTAAATGCATACAATTAGGTAAGATGAATCTGCAATCAAACATTACCCTGTTTTGTACTATTAGCATGAAGTTTGTGCTCCAGACTTCATGGGGTTCACTTCCTCTAAGCTGAATGCGTAGTCTTCCAGAAAATCGCCGTGAAGGAAACACTAGGTTAGAACAGGAAAAAATGCTTTACAGTGGAGTTATGCAAGACTTTCACTGTCTTGCCTTTTACAGGTCCCCTTTAGCCCATACTTTTATATCTTCTTCCAGGGACTTGAAGAGCTGTGCTACACCACCGGTTTTAGAAGAGAGCACAGCATGTTTGCTAACTTTTCCCTTCTAAGTTAACAGACATGGAGTAAAAACACTAATGCAGATGTCTGGCCAGGTATTTGTCTCATCAGTACATCAATAAATATTTTGGGGATACATTCAAATCCTCTGAAAAGTTGCTTTCATCAGGAATAAGTAAGATTGCAGAACTTTGAATTCTGCTTCTCCTGATGAGATATTCCTTGTGGCCAACACCAAAATCACCTTAAATTGATGAGATGTTTTAGTCCATGATGACCAAATAGCAACCTTTGTTTTTTAATGAACTACTAAAAGAAAAATCTATAAAGTAAAAGCACTTGCTTACACAGCAGCTGATTTATTTTTAAAAACACAGCTGTAAAACAACAGGCCTGTGCATCTGAGCCAAGTGCCTTGGGTATGCGTGTTTTGAGAAGTGGAAGACTTTGGGCCCAATGTCTTATGATGTCCCTCAAACTCCATGTGCAAGTGGCTGAGCTGACACTAGCTGAGCATCAAACTCAGTGATCTTGGACCACTGCAGGAAAAGCATCCCTATCAGCTGTTTGGGGAGCCACATCAGCAGTTTGTTCATTTTCCCATCTCTATCCGCAGCTTTGCTCAGTCTCGCTTGGGAGATCAAAGAACTTGGGACTGAGAAGAAAGCACAGCCTCCAGCTAATGCTATGTCATGCAATGCCATGACTCTCTCTGCTTTTTACTCATATCTCTATTCCTTCAATGTGGGTACAATAGTAAATACAAATGTATTTCATTTAGTGTTTGGCAGCGTTGAAGTATTCATGTGTTATCTTAACTGTCATGGTGAGAACATACTTACTGTCCCCAAGAAAGGATGTGGAAGCTTTGGAAAAGAGATTCTACAACTCTGATTTCTCCGTATGAAGCATGACCAAAGCCAAGTGAAATTAATGTAAGAGTACTTATTGGCTTCTTGGGCTTTTGATTAGATTTTTATTTAAATATAAACATATGATTTTAGGATTCTCTGAGAACCTATAACTGAATTAGTTACTCTTCCCCTACTGAAGCCCTGAACACATTTTTTCAGGGAAATCATTAAAGTTTAAACAGAGTTCATGTTAATTAACCCACTCCACACTAAAAAAAAATAATAATAAAATAAATAAGGAAATAGTTTAAAGGAATGAATTCAACATCGAGTCCTACTAGCTTGACTATTGTTATGGTTTAACCCCAGCCATCAGCTAAGCTCCACACAGATGCTCACTCACTCCCCACCCCAGTGGAATGGAGGAGAGAATTGGAAGGGTAAAAGTGGGAAAACTCATGGACTGAGATAAAGACAGTTTAACAGGTAAAGCAAAAACTGCACATGCAAGGAAAGTAAAATAAGGAATTAATTTGTTACTTCCCATTAGTGAGCAAATGTTTAGCTGTCTCCAGGAAAGCAGGGTTTCATCACTCGTAACAGTTACTAGGGAACACAAATGCCATAACTCTGAACGTCCCTCCTTCCTTCTTCTTCCCTGCAGCTTTTATTGCTGAACATGTCATCATATGGTATGGAATATCCCTTTGGTCAGTTGAGGTCAGCTGTCCCATTTGTGTCCCCTCCCAAATTATTGGGCACCTCCAGCCTACTCACTGGTGGGATGGTGTAAGAAACAGAAAAAGCCTTGATGCTGCGTAAGCACTGTTCAGCAATTACGGAAACATCAGTGTGTCATCAACACTGTTTTGGTCACAAATCCAAAACATAGTTCCATATGAGCTGCTATGAAGAAAATTAACTGTCCCAGCCACAACCAGTATAATACACAAGCTGTAGACAGAACAGAAAGCAGAACTCTGTTGTTTTTCCCAGAGTCACAGAGCTGATAAGGCTGGAAGCAGCTCTGGAGGTCGTCCAGTTCAAGCTCATGCTCAAAGCAGGGTTAGCTACAGCAAGGTGCTCAGGGCGATGTCCCATTAGGTTTTGAATATCTCCCAGGACAGAGACTCCATAGCCTCTCTGCTTCACTGTTGAATCACTCTCACAGTAGAAAGTATTTTCTTATATTTAACAGAATCTCCCATAATTCAGCTTGTGCCCATCGCCATTGCATAGATACATTCATCCACGTTGTGGTCTAGGAACAGCTGTGATCCTTCTGGACAGTTGTAGATGACCTGAACTGCTACTAAGTCCCATTAACCGCATCAAATAGTGTTCAAGAAACATTAAAGGATGCTTTGATAATTGCTCAAATGTAACTGCTTGCATTTTATGCAGGAGGAAACCTGCTTTTCTAACGTGGCACTCTTGCTCCTGGTGAAATTCAGCATAACCTCAGCTGTTACTGTTTTGTGCCAAGTGGTTTATTTTGATTGAATGGAGGGAATTTTCCTGTTTCTACAACTTATTGCCTCCTTTCACTCTAGCCATTGTTTCTGAACTACAGCTGGTTAGAAAGTGTATGTGCTTTCTTTATCCATAGAAAATTACTAAAAAAGATCAAAATATTTATGTCAGAAAATTCTACAGTAAGTCAAGAAAAGGAAAGCAATAGTTTTTAGTCAGAATCTTTTTTTTCCCCTATGTATCGCATTTCTGTGACTGGAAAAACACAAAGCTAAGGTTAAATTTTCCTAGAAAAAACAACTTTGGTGGCTAATTGTCAATCATTTTTAGCTGAAACTCTTTACTTCACTACAATTATACATGTGTTTCTCAATCTTTTGTCTTTCATTTTAAATAAGTGACAAATTCTTTGACTGAACAGCAATATAGGAAACAATAGCCATTTTATACATTTACATATTTTCTGTGCATCATGAAAAAACAAACACACCACCATGTATGGGTGTAATCCTGTGTTCCTGGTATTCAAGTTAATTCTGGTCCGTTTTTCCAAGGACTGTAGAATCAGACTAAACATGTATGTACACTGAAAAGCAAACCATTTCCTAACAGTGCCTTAGGAATCAGAGAAAGAAATATAACCTTAGTCACCTCCCACCAAAAAAAGGTGACCCACTGCAGTAAATTCTCAATTGCATTCTTTCTTGTAGCTGTAAAAGACTGAATCAATGCAGTTTCCATCACTGTCTTCTGATGACTGCACAGTGCTCTTTCTTCTGATGACTTCCTGATGAAAGTTGTGTTCTCTTTCATGCAGTTTCCATTTTCCTTTGTTTTATTTAATCTCTTTTATTCCTACTTGTACTGCTATGAAGCATCTCTTTTTTGGTCTTACCAACATATAATCAATTATCAAAACTCCTTTAGTAGACATTTGTTCAAGCAATGTGTGTTAAATTTAAATAATCTTTGCTCATAAATCTGCCCCTTAAAAGGAAAACCACAGATATGGTATGTTGTGAAAGCCATGTAGGCAATGGCTGTGAAACTCTGAAAACTGGGACATTTGTATAGGCAACAGTTGTTATTGCTATGAAGGTAAGAAACACTTTAATAATTTCCTACTTGGAAGACTTTATATGTATTTAGTCAATAATATTTAAAAAAATACAGATTATAAACAAAATGGCAAAAATCTTGAAAGTTAAGCTACTTATTCATTATCCTGTTCCCATTGTTCCTGATGGCTGATATCTCACTTTGCTTCAGTACCCAAATGGCATCATGGCAGTGTCACAATCCACAAGAAGTGGAAAGTCTTGTCAAACAAGATCCTGATACAATGACGTTGGTCCTTTCTGCATATGTATCAGACATGACTTTGCTAATTAGCACTAACCAGCCCATTTTCAGGTTCCTGTGATTACCCTCCACAGCTACTTTACCACGTTAACCTCTGTAGCAAACTGTAGTAATGCAAACAGATATAAGTACGATTCTGAGACAGAGGACAAAAATAGAAGTCAGAAAATTTGTGTAACACTTTCTTACTGAGACACAAGCGATAGGGCAGTAACTTATGTGTTATGTGACTGACATGTGCGTACAGTGGGTGATTTCAATAAGGCACTTTGTGAGAGAATCCTCCTCAGCCTAAGGATCATGGCAGGACATATAAGACATTCAAGGTGATGCTGTTGGCAAATTAATTGACATTTTGCCAGTGAAATAAGGTATCTCCAAAGTTCTGTGGGTTATAATGGTCCTATCCATCTTTGTTCTACACAAATTCATAAATTAAAATCTGTGTTATCAATAGGTACGTTCAAGGAAAGTTTTCCTGTGCTGGTTTCAGAATGGTACCTTTAACGTCTGTTAGTCATCTTACTTGGCAAGTCAAGGGTGCTGTGACTAGGAAAATGATAAAAAATTGCTCACATGGTTGAGCTTTGTAATAGTATTTATTTGATTCTAGTATTAACAACCTTACCTTTGCATTTTGATGTCTACATACATAAGCCTGTTTTCTAATTTTTTTAGTTATCTATCTAACCTACTGTTATATAAGACATTCTGAAGCACCAATTCCAGAAATACAGAAATCACATCAATTTCTTCTGATTTGGAGTGAACGGAAATCACTTCTCTCCTTCAAGACAGTATAGAGAGCACCTTCTGTTATGTAACTTGCTGAACAGTTATCCCAGGAACTAGTTATACATACGCACATTTTCACACATGTGTATACGTATGTGTGTCTATATACACACACATAAAGTATGTTTAACAAGTGCGTATGTTCAGGAACCTGGAAAATAACAATCTTCTGAGTATGAGTGAATTTTTAATAGAGCAATGCGCATGTCACAATGTCGTATTTCATATGTCGACATGCTGATTTCAGATACGGACTTGTAGCCCTGGTGTTTCTGAAAATACAGCTAAAAGTCAAGTCTTGGCATGTGTAAGTTTGGTACACACTAGAGGGGATGAATTAGCTACCAGCTGCAAAGATTAAGGTGCAGCTTTGATACGGGCTCAGATGTCAGCAGCAGGGTATGGTGGGAAGGTGTACACTTCAAGGTCATGGCTTACATCTGGGTAACAGACTCTCCAATAAAGAATAAGCTCCTCCCTGCTTCTGTTCCAGTTTGGGAGATATGGAGACAGAAGATTATTAGCATAAAAACGAGTCTTCAAACGAAATGCTGCCGTCTTCACCTCTGGATTGAAGGAGTTCCTGTTCAAACAGTGTTCGGTGGATACCGCTGCTGAATTGTGCATGTTAGGCAGCCTTACAATACGAAACATTTTACAAAAGCCATGACACTGATCCATTTTGTCACAGATTGTGCGTATTTGGCCATGTCCCATGCCTAATTCTAGAAGAATTTACAATACATTAACTTGTCCAATAATTACAATTAAAAAAAGAAGTAAAAAATGTTGATTTATTAACTGCTTTGTTCAAACTTAGTTGCAACCACTGTGAAATACATCATGAATTAATTCAAAAACAGCTGCACTTCTAGTTATAACCTAAAACACTGCAAAACCTAATGCCTGTCCTGTGTTTTCATACAGCTGATATGTACATGTACGTAGGTGGGCCAGCAAGAATGGATTTTCCTAATATGTGAAGGAAGGGCATTTCTTCCCATAAATCTTCCCCAATCATGGTCAGTAAATGTGGGGGAGAGAGGATATGTAGGAAGAACAATACGGTGAAAAGTCAGCAAAGAAAGGAAATGAAACAGTGTTAAGAAATTCATTTTTGCACCGTTCCTCTTGCAATGGCATGGCTTTGGGTGTCCGTGCAGGAAATGTGCTGGGATGCCCCCACGGGGAAGGAAAAAGCATCTTTAGAAGCGGATCAAACAGGTCCCTTTCAGAGAGCAGGTTTTCAGAGACCAAGACACCACAGATTCTAACCAAAACTGTGGCTGTTTACACTACACATTAAAACCCACCTCCCAGAATCTGCAGGTTCATGGTAACTGAGACCTGCAAGATTTTCACCCAGAAGTATTTTCAAGGGACTAGAAGAATGCATTCCTGACCCCAGAGGTTTTTGGGTTACAGCTGTACTTGTACACGGAACAGGAACCTCTCTCTGATGGTGAGGTCAGCCGGGCAGACTCCACCCTACCCACCAAACCCCCTTACCCACCAAAACAGAATTGTCACACCCAAAATAGGGATGAGAATGGTCCCCTGCCTGCGCTAACTCTGAGACACACCTGGGAACTGTCTGAGAGTGTGAATTGTCCCAGTGCGACATCAACCAGGCTAACGAGCTACCAGTATAGGCAATTGTGTCCCAGCAGGCAGGAACATGTCCTGGCATTTTAAGCACTTTTGAAAAAGCATCCCAGGAAATACCCCAGCAGATATACCCAAGCTCGACTGGCTTGCCAAGCTGGTTCCTTTTTATTTAGCTGCAGCGTGATTTTCTGAAATACCAAAGTGTACCGAATAATATTAGTGTTGCTTTTCTACAAAATTTGGTGTCAAAAGCCCTACCAGTGCTGCTCATGGTCACTGGCAGGCAACCCCCCGGCGGATAAACCCGTTATCCCTCCACCTCCGATTTCCTTCATCTGGGTCAAGCCATTCCTGTGAAGAGACATGCCCAGCTCCATGTCCCATCTCCTGCTCTCTGCAGAGGATCTCGTCTCCCCTCTGCTGCTTGGCAGGAGGTTTTTCACCAGGTCGTTAAGATCTGGGTGGGCCTTGAGCTGGGAATTATCCTGAGGACTTCACATGCAGCTCAGGGCTTCGGTCCCCGGCACCTGAGCTCCCACAGCTGAGCACTGCCCACGGAGAAAGCAGTCCTTTGCCCCAGATGGGATCTCCAAGGGGGTGCCCTGTGAAGGCAAAAGAGGGCCAAACCTTTTGAAATGTGGCCAGAGAAGACTAGTGAGAGCCTTTTCCTGCCGGAACATCTGCACAGGCATGTCCCCTCAGCTTCGCTCGTTACTCTCAGCTCTCCGCACTCCTGAAAAGTCATGGGTGGGATGAGCTGCTCATCTGAACCCCATCATAGCAATGGAGAGCGACCAGGCACCCTAGAGAGTCAGCTGGCCTGTTTTCAATAGCCAGTTAGGGAAAAAATGGGTTTTGCTCTAAAAATTCTGTTTTCCTCCACTGACTATAAGCACACCCCAGAGGAGTGTTATAGGCCCCATGCAGAAGGTTCACATATTTTCTACTTGGAAATTCGCCTGCTTTGAAAGTGTGAGTGTAGATTACAGGGACCACTGTGACCACCTGATCTGATCTGTTCCTTCATAATCTGTTAACCTGAGAAATTCTTTTGGAAAAACAACTGCTCTGATCTTAAAAAATCCCCAATTTCACCAACTCCACTGACTAAGCACCCACACTGTTAAACGTGTCTACAGCAGTTTTGAACTTTCTAGCCCCAACTTCATACGTCATTATAATTTTATCAGCACTTATAAATTGTGGTGAGGTCACCCTCCCTTGAGGTCCTGGGTGCTTCCATCTATAGGGCACATTTGTCAAGGGTCATTAAAAAAACAGTTTGAGTCAAATCTCAGCAAATAAATAACATATTGATGTTGCTTGAAGAACAGATGAGTGAAATGTTTAAAATGTTAGATACTATTTACTATTTTCATTACACATCCACCATTACAGGACACTGGCTTTTTTAATATGCCTAATTTATTCAAGCAAGGGACAAGCAGAGTTTACTGAACTGAGATCCTCAGTTTATCCCTGCCACGTCTCCCCTAAAAACAATTTATTAAATGTTAATTCCAAGTGACCTACAAGAGAGGGGTAAATTAAATACCCTCTTAATGACATGAAAATTTTCAGATGGCCACTGTGTACCTTAGCAATGAATGCACACTTTCATGACTAGGGAGGCTGCCACTTTTAAATCTAAATTTAGAGAGGTGGTGTATTTCTCTTACAAAGTATGAGTTGATTTCTTCTCTGGAAACAGACAGTTGGTTCTCAGGAATAAATATCTATCACTTTCCACAATTACTAATTTTCAAGGGTATTGCTGCTGTTTTCATGGAGTTAGAGGATCTGACCTCTGTTGATCTCTGGGGTCCACTTTGAAGTGCATTGGTGGACAGTTATTACTGTTTACATGTATTTATATGGTTTGAGGGCTAAAGGGAAAGTAAGTCCTTTTAGTGCTAGGTGCTGTACAAATAAAAATGAAGGGTGGTCCAGAGGGTGACCCTGTAGTCCAGGAATGGCATCGGAATCTGATGCTCTGCAAGGTTCCTAAAAAGAGAAAACAACCTCATAATATTATTCTAATGGTACCTTCATGCATATATATTTTAGTTATTTACAGACTAATTTTAGCAACAGTGAAGGAAAAGTTTCAAAGGCAAAAAGGTCAGGTAGACACCCTGCCATGGAGGAAAGCCTGTGTAAGTCACGTGCCAAATTTCTTTCTTGTCTTCAAAAATTTTTCCCCACAGCTCTACAGGAGTCACATTGCTTCCCCAGGAGAACAGCCACATCTGAAGTGAAATGTTGATACTGTTTAGCACTTGAACCATCATACACGTTATACATCAACAAGAAGTTAGTAAAAGAAGGCAATTAAAACTACTAAAAGATTTGAATTGGCAGAGAAGAATTAATCCTAGAGTCACATGGATTGGAAACAGGACTTCTTTTCTCTGCCAATGCTGGCTGGTTTCCCAAATCACATTTTTACAACAATTTGTCCAGACTACTTTCAAAAGCCCCAAGTTATCAGAACTTTTGGCTCTTTTCAGAAACCCTAAAATCATCTCAAGATTACCACAAATTTCAGAATTGCATTCCATGTCATTCAGCAATGCCTACCTGAATCCCAAGTATTTCTTCCCACCTTTGGAGAAAAATGTTGTGGTTCTGCCTCCTCCTGTACAAGAGAGATCCCTCACCCCCTTCCCTCACAGACCATTTGATGAAGTTAGGACAAGCTGGCACAGGGTGAGGCAGAGCAGTGCTGCTTCCGTAATCACTCAGGCCATTTCCATGGGCGAGGGAGGATGGGCTTCCTAGACTCGTCCCACAGCAGGATAGTCCACAGCTCATCTGGGCCTTGCTGGAGCACTCATTTTCCTGGGAGCTGGGCTTGCAGAAGACACTTTTAAAACCTCCCTAAGTACCTGGTCTGCATCTTTGGATGACTAAATGCCTTCAGAAAGTGTTTAGATCTGCTAATGTCCCTGTGTTCACCCCAGCTGACTTCAGCTGTAAACAGGGAGACAAGTGCAGCTAGAAGGCAATGAATCCCATCAAGAGTAGATGTCTACATTATCATGGGGTGGATGGTCCTCAGAAAAGCTTGTGACTTTCCATAGAAAGTCTGGAAAAACAGCTAAGCCTTGAAGCCTGGTTTTCAGGTGACTGGATGCAGTTGAGGTGTCTCCATCTCAGCTCCCCACCAGTGAAACAGAGACAACCTTCCTTCTCCAACCTGGGACATGTGAAGAAAACTCTGTACATATAATGTGGTACTTCAACACATAAAATAAAAAATAGCTGCCACTATGTGACTATGCTGGTGCAGGGTAAGACATGCAGATAATGGTCCAAACAACAGATCAGCAGCCTCTGCAGCAGCCAGAGAAGCACTCACAGTGCACAGGAGCCTGACAAAAAGTAGGACTCTTAAACACCTCATCCCTGTCATAATCATCGTCTCTCCAGTGTCTGTTTTCACTTCATTGTAAGACAGTGACCACAGCCCTGTTGGCTGTCAAAGGATCTCACCTGGGTCATCAATAGGCGGGCATCGGCATCTTAGGCTGGCAACCACTCAAACGTGGCTGTCCTCTGCAAAATGGGATTCATTAAGTGAGCTCTCCAAGTGGTCTGGAACACATTAAAGTAAAAGGAAACAACACTGTACAATGAATTTTCATCCACTGAAATGTGTTTCAGCGCTTATCAAGTATTTATGTAAGCTGGCTCTACAGTAATACCAAGCTGATAACAATTTGCAGCTCCATTAACTGCTGTTAGGCAGCAGGAAAAACAGACATACTGAAAAAAAAGGAGCCACACAGCAACAAGGAATTCCTGGTTTAAAAAAGCCATTTACATGTTAAGTGAATTGCTTCTACTGAGCGGATATGTGTATTAAAGTTAGTGCTTTCTCGTGCAGCTAGAAGGACTGCTCTGGATATCGGAGCCTTCTTTTTACTCATCCGATGAATGTGATCTGTAGGAGCGTTGCCAATGAAGGGCAGCATTCCTCTCTTTCCTTTTTCAAGGGAGCAACTTACCATCCCTTACACTTTTAAAGTCTTATTTATTGGTTTCCAGGACTGTTCCTTTGTGTCTGAAAAGAGGGAAATATTGTAAGCAGTCCCTACTTCAAAGAGTTTAAAATTCAAGCTCATATATAATATGATGAAAGATCACATACAACAATGAGGTGGAAGTGGAAAAGGAAAGAATAAAGTCATATATGTACTACAGGATAAATGTCTTCACAGTGTGACTCAATCATGTTTTTGGCTGGTTATCACAGACAACAAACTTTGGAACTAAAATAAGTGCCCTATGATAAAGCCTTGTTAAAATCACTTTTTGAAGACCCGATGGTAAAAGGTAGGCCTAAAAGAGCAAGCTGAATGAGGGGAAGAACTGAAGAAGCACAGATGTCTGTCTTTTGCATGAGTAGGATGTGGCACAATGTAAATATTGATTAAACAATGAGTGAACATAAAGAGATTACAGTGCGTCACATAATGTTTCATGAGGATGTGTCAGCTTTAATGACATCTCTGGCCAGATCATGACAGAAAGATCCGTTTACCTCGGTACGGTGATCAGTAGCTGTATGGTTAGGAAAAGAGCTGCTCCCAACAGAAGGTAGATTTCAGCTTAGTTTCTTATATTTACCTGAGATGTGGGAGACCTGGTTTAAAATCCTAGGCTGGGGCCAGACTGCTCACAAGAGATACATGATATGGTCTTCACTTGGCCATGAAGGGTCTGATGGGTCTTTCTCAGTGGAAATGAGAATTCACAAGAGAGGTTCTCAGGGCAGGAAAAATGTTTCTCCCATGGGACTAGGCAGGGCTTGGCTGTCACTATTAGCTCTGCAGAAAGAATAGGAGGTGACAAAATATAGTAAGCTAGGTAAACAGGTAGATGAAGAGTTATGGAAGGCTGAAACAAGACAACTGCAAGGAAATTTGCACAGGGGTGAAGGAGTGTGCTGTGAAGAGACTGTTGTCTAGGGAGATATAGGCAAGCTTGTTTACACAAATAGGAAAGGAGCAATGCTGAAGACCTGATGCTGATTCTCTTCACCTGATTCATATGGCTATTCACACATCTTTAGATCCACATTACCATTCCTAAACAAATTTTACTAGAATTTCTGAGGCAACAGCACAAAGTTTCAATTCAATGCTGCTCAATACAGAGTTCTTAGATTCTGAAGAGTTCACCTTCTTCTCATGAGGCCTGGAATTTTTCCTATTAACTGCAGGCACCCAGTGTGAGCTAATTATCAAAGCTGATTCAAAATCGGTGAAGAGATAGGCACTTCCAGGAGGTGACTTACCCTGCTGTGAGACAGGTACTTAATGACACATGGATGAAGGCCAGCTGCTAGCATAGCTGTTAACAGATATTCCTGGCCTCTCACCCTTACTGTCACCTCGCAGGCCTTGATAAATCATAAAGGCATTTGAGCAGCCAAGCTGAGCTAAGACATGAAGCCCCAGTATGTGTTTCCATCAGCTGCCAGTAGTGGATGCCTGGCACAGATTGAAAGGACAGTGCAAGTGTATAATGATATTTGCCCAGAATATTCATCACACTTCAATGATCTGAGTCATGAACTTTCTGAGCCAAAGGTGGCATCTCTGTGTTGAATAGATTGCCATGTTTTTTTTCTGCCATGAGTTTATTTAGTCACTTTTTGAACCCATATCATCTTTTCCTAATTAGTGTCCTGCAGCAAAGCTTCAGCATCACGTTATTTGGAGAAATAACACACTTTTTTTTTTTTAATTTTCAACCAGACTTCTACAAGTTTCATTTAATACTCTCTACTGATTGTTCCAAGAGGTATCATTTTGTATTCTTCACATTTCATTATTTTATAGACTCTCTGGGGAGTTTCCAGGCTGACGAATCTTACCCTGTTTATTTGTTTCTTCTAGAGCAGAATATCCGTATCTTTGACCATTTCTGATGCCATTTTTGTACCTTTTTTTCGGTTGTGTTACTATCTCTTTTTATCTACTGAAATAAGAGAGGGTGAAGGAATAAGAAACTGTACAGTGTATTCAAGATGGGGGCACATCATGGATTTCTACTGAGGCATAATGATGTCTGTTTTGTTCCTTAATCCACGATAAAAAACTCCTGGATTTTATTTTCTGGTTTGACTACAGCTCTGAGTATGTAAAATTGGCTGTGATAACTCCAGAATCTCATTTTTGCATGGCAATAGTAGTTCAAAGTTCATCACTGGATATATAAATACAGGATTATTTTTCCCTTGTACGTCACTTTATACTACATGGAATTTCATCTGTCATTTCATCATTCAGTTATTTAGTACCATGAGATCCTTCTGTAAGTCTTTGTAACCTTCCTTATCAGCAAATTGTCACATCATCCCCTTTCCAGATCTTTATTGAATATATCGGACAGGATCAATCTTAACATAAACCCTACCCACAGCACATAACGCAAGGCCTTTGATTAACTGTAAGTGATGAACATAAATGTAGACTTATATTTGCAGAAATCTGTCATCAAATTTCCACACCACTAAAAGGCCTTGAAGTAAGCACATTTCCATTCTCACAGTGTTAGTATTGCCTTGCAAATCCCCTGGATATCCTTTAAAATGACAGATTTAATTCTAGACACAAAAGTATCTCTGTTAAATAGGTAAAAAAAATTTCATGTTCACCCAAGAGAGAAATTTCTTTAACTGTGAGAGTTCGAACACTGTATGGATGGGTTCTGAATAGATTCTGACTTCACATTTCTGGTGTTCATCTATAGTAAATTCTCCATAGCTGATTCCATGGTGATTCCAGATACCTTTTTCTAGGTTAAACCAGGCTTTTTCCTGGTTAAACATTTATGATTTAACAACGTTTAGTCAGCTTTACCTATATCCTCATCCAGCTTTACAATACTGCACCTTTCACAGTCAAATTGGATTTGAAAATGATCCTTGCTATGAGAGGCAAAACCTGCATTAAGAGTTATTAGCTCTGATACTCCTAATAAAATTTATTATGGAAAGAGGAAAGATTTCCAATCTGACAAATTCAAGTAAGCAAGAGTCTTAACTGCACATGGCCCTTGCCTTTTACCAAGTCACAGTTTTCAATGATTTCAAAAGTCTTCCAGGCATGAAAAGCAGATGAATTTAAATTCCTGCTTCAGCTGAGCTTATATGATGTTATTTTTCACTGTACCTCAGCCAGTATTCTTCTAACTTCAGTTAAAACATACTTGGCTCACATTTCTCTTACAGAGATGACTGACTATACAGTAAGCATGAAACATGTTGGATGGTTGTTAAAAGGGCAGAAGTCACAAAGTATTGCAGTCGAGATATCTGGGGAATTCTGAAAAACTTTCAATATTTAAGAGTCCTAGTTCAGCAATAACGTCACAAAGTTAGTTGATGGATGAATAAGTGAATGAGGAATGTAAGGTCCCCTGTAGATCTAGTGGCTGAACCAAAGCGAAGAGGGCTCAACGTCTGTCCTGCCACAGAGTCTTATCAAGAAAACAGGGAGGCAGAGAGCTTAGACCAGTCAGCTAGTTTTTATCCATGTGTTAACCACAAACATGTTGGCGTTTGGAACACAAAGAAAGAGCACAACATAATTTAACCTAACAACTCACTGACTGAAAATAAGACACCCAAATGAAGCTCTGAGGAGAGTATGATGGTAACAGAGATGCTCTTCAGCAACTGATAGAGACCACTCAAGCAGAACATCCATGTTTAGAGCAAGGCAAAACTATACACTCAAATTCATTTAAATACCTTCTCAATTATACTATTATCTGTAAATAATTTCTTATTTCAGATCTGTGATACAGATTCACAGATTCACCAAATGTAAGGCATCAGGACGATTTCTTGACACAGGCAATGTTTCCAAATGTTTAGCCTCTGCTATCAATTTAAATACAACATTCAAATGCTTTCTACTCTAATGCTTAATCTAAACTAATTCCATAGACATTCTTTTAGCAGCAAAAACTGGTTTTGAAGATTAGCCATCTACACAAATCTCAAAGTGCCTAATCATTTCACCTGCCCTCTAGAGGTTAGCCTCCCATATAGCTGCAATGAAGAAAACCAAAAATCATTGCAAACTACAGAAAAGTAACTGTCTCCACTACACGGTACATGGTAGGAAGTACCATGTACCTCAAATATCAATAGTAACACACTACTGGAATAAGCTGTCCCACCTCAGAGTTCTCACTGAAAAAGTAATTTATATCAATGGTTTCCAAATTGTTGTGATCTATGGACAATGGGAGGTTCATGAGTAATAAGTGATCCACACCTGGCCTGTGAAACCATGCTGAGTGGCAGACCTGTTCATGATAGTCTGCAGAGCTTCTCACAGATCCACAGAGTGTTATAACTGCTGTTCTGCACAATTGCGTCTTCATGTTTTAAAAGATGATTTTGTTTTCTCCAGGCAACAGAAGGCTTGCTAACATAAATACATAAAAGGCTGTTGGAAACAAGCAGGGAAACAACTGTTCTGGTGTCATCAGAGAAAAAACAAAAGTGAGAAATTAAGGCTAAACATTAAAGAAAACTTTCTCTTGGTAAGGATAATACTGGAATAAGGTGCCTGGGGAGACTGTAGACTCTCCACAACTGAAGTCTTTCAACACAGGACTGGAAAACATCTGTCAGGAATGATATAGGTTTAGCTGATCCTGAAGGTAATGAAAAAAAGGAAACTAGGAAAACTCTCATGACACCTTCCAGCTCTGTCCATTTCTGTAGACAGTTTAAAAAAAAATAAATCAGTTACCAACCAACTGCTAAGGCTTTCTTTCAAATACTCTTCTTCCCTTCTCCATGGATGAGGATCTTCACCTGGGTTGGGACAATCCCAAACATGGATACAGGCTAGGCGATCAGTGGATTGAAAGCAGCCCTGTGGAGAAGGACTTGGGGGTGCTGGTGGATGAAAAACTGAATGTGATCCAACAATGTGCTCTTGCAGCCCAGAAAGCCAACTGTATCCTGGGCTGCATCAAAAGAAGCGTGGCCAGCAGGTCCAGGGAGGTGATTGTGCCCCTCTGTTCCACTCTGGTGAGACCCCAGCTGGAGTACTGCGTCCAGATTTGGAGCCCTCAGCACAAGAAAGACATGGACCTGTTGGAGTGGGTCCAGAGGAGGGCCATAAAAATGATCTGAGGGATGGCACACCTCTCCTATGAAGACAGGCCAAGAGAGCTGGGATTGTTCAGCCTGGAGAAGAGAAGGCTCTGAGGAGGCCTTATAGCAGCCTTCCAGTACTTAAAGGGGGCCTACAAGAAAGATAGGGAGAGACCCTCTCAGGGAGTACAGTGATAGGACAAGGGGTAACTGAAAGAGGGTAGATTTAGATTAGATACTAGGATGAAATTCTTTACTTTGAGGGTGGTGAGACACTGGAACAGGTTGCCCAGATAAGTTGTGGATACCCCATCCCTGGAAGTGTTCAAGGTGAGGTTGGATGGGGCTTTGAGCAACCAGGTCTAGTGAAAGGTGTCCCTGCCCATGGCAGGGGGGTTGGAACTAGATGATCTTAAGGTCCCTTCCAGCCCAAACCACTCTATGACTCTACGATTCTACAATTCTCTGGTTCTTACTGTTTTTGTAGTGCTGAGAATAGATAGAATTCAGCAAAATAAAGAAATTTGTTACATTTCAGAAGGATCCAGTATTTATTTGCTTCTGACATTTGCCTAGACTTCAAAGACCATTAGTGCTAAATCAGCCACACTCATTTAATAACAACAGTACTTCTTGCCAAATAATATCCTCTGAGTCTTTTTTTTTTCCCCTTCTGTTGGAAGCAGGGCACCCAAAATAAGCAGTACATGTTAGAGGCGTTCACTACCCCTATCAAAGGGAGAGAGATTATTTGGAAGAAGGAATATGCCTATCTGCAGAGGGAAGATAACCTTCCACAGATATCCTGAGCATTTGCCTACTCCAGAAGAGAGCTTTCCCAAGCACTGCATGCGCATCTTCCATCCTTCATCCCTGTCTCCAACTGTAGAACTGCAGGCAAACCAGCCAGTACCAGACACCTTTCCATGGTGAGTTAATTGAGGAGGAAAGGGCTCATTAGAGTTCACTTTCTGAACTCACATTCACGAGGAGAGAGTTTCCAAGAGACTCCTTGCAAGCAGCCAGGCTCTGACAGCAATTACATTATGAGTTTTGACTGAGTAAACAGTGAGGAAGATTTGTGATGTGCCACAGGTTTGGAACACCGAGATAAAACACACTGGCTGAGAGGACTGAAAGGGAAACAGATGTAACTGAGTAGTCTACAGTAGTTTCCCTGATATGTCTATACGTACACATGCACCCAAGCACACATATGTATACACACAATATATAAATGTATTTAGACATATATACATATACACACATATCCATATATACAAATATATATGTACATATTCATATATATGTATATATTCACTCATATTTATATAAACACATCTACTATGTGTGTGTGTGTATGTAAAAATACGTCTATACACATAGCTCATGATTCTTCTAGAGATATTTTCCATTAATGCTTCTTCCAGAAGGTAATTACTTTACATTACATGATACTGATGTTTATTGATTGGTATATGCAGACTGATAAAGCAGGGTGTGCTGTCCTACACCTTGGGTATCTGTGTAAATGTAGACCTAGTTCTAGACATTATTCATCGTAGTTGTGAGTTGTAGAGTCAAAAATGATTGATGACGGCACCAGCAGAGGCTTACACACACAGTCTCACTCTATCTTTTCCACACATTATCAAAGAGGAGGAGACAGAGCTGGAAGTTGTTTCGGGGCCTGTCAGAGTGAGCGGGACATAGCTACAGCCCTCAGCCCTCTAGAGATTCTTGGCCAAGGTGGAGCCCGTAGGAAGCCCTGGGCTTGTTTCCATGAATCACAGCAACCGAAGATTGCTTCAGTTTGACCATGACACAGCTGAGTCTCAGCTGCAGCTCTGAAACTGTTGCGGGGAAAAAAGTGAATTTCCTTGAACCTTCTGTCTGGACACATCACACAGCCTGGGGGTTTTGGAATGATTTTATGGAATTTGTGACCTTCTACCACGGACTAGAACCCTGCTGTGATGGATACTGATTTCTCTGTATATCTTTATGTAGCATAATGCCAAGATGAGAACTCCAAAAAATACAAAAGCATATTTTGTCATCTGGATGTAAATTTTCAGTTGTTAGAACTTACACTGTCACTTTTAAAGTACAGACTGATTTGTGGTCTGAACTCTTACAAGTGAATACACTGACAAGTAAATACATTTAGGAGGTACTAGCACAATTTGCATAAGGTTCGTAACTTATTTCACATGCTGTTTATTTACAATTATATAAAATTAATACAAAATACCAAAATTACAAAGTGATTCCCACATATTGTACTCTAGGCTTCCTGGAGTGTATTCATAACGCACTATCCAGATGTATGCTACAATGATGTCATAGACAGGTTGTGATTTTAATAAGGCAGATACATTAGCAAGGAGGGCTAAATATGCGGGTTTGTAACAAACAAATGAAAGAAAGGAAATTCGAAAGTCAAGAGCAGCAAACTTCCCTGAAGCTAGGTGCACTTTAGGATCTAGTATCACAGTAAAAATATTCCATGCAGTAAACATAACTTTGATCCATGCCAGTTGCAAGACTGTCAATTCCCGACCAAGGATGAAAGGGAGCCCTTTGCCTTTCCAGAAACTGAAAACAGTCTGGCTGTATCCGACCGACTAATTTTTGTCTGTTTCCGTGGTTACAAGAAGATAACATACACGCACTCTATCAGATCATTTTTGGCAGAAGGGAAAGTATCCATAGCAGTCTGTTTCCCTTCCCCTCCACAGACTGGAGGAATTAGGAAGGAAAATCCAGGTTCTACAAGGGGCCCATCTCCCCCCCCCAGCAGTGCACTGAAATGAGAGGACGTGCTTTCAGAGCACACTTATTGCAAGCACGGTTGTGTTTCATGAAGAGCGTGTGTGTACAGAAGCTTGTAACTGAGGATGAGGAGGTAGCAGTCTGGCATACCACTCAAAGCACTTGAAGATGTAAAAGCACTGAGGATTGTGCAGAGGAGGGGAAGACTTGCCTGAGCTGGGAGACACCCGTTCTTATGGGAAGCGTAACAAGGCTAATGCTCAAGCAAAAAAGAGACCTGCTTTTGCTTACTGTCTGCATGGGAACCCAAATTAAGTCGCTATGCAACCCTACCTACAGTCAAAAGGGCAGCACTTGACATCCTTACCTCACGAAGGTCAGGCTAAGGATTTAGCCCACACCCTTATCTCCCCACTTTCCCCTCTTTATCATTATTGACATTCTCTCTGTGTGTTTCCATGGAGCTTCCGTGACTGTATTCAAAAGAGACATACAAGACAAAAAGAGACATCAGGCATACAAGGACAGCCCCTTCCAGATCTCCTTGGTTTGGATCTTTTGTCTGCCTATGCTGAAGAGCTCCCGCTTCCTCACCACATGAGAATTCCTATCCTCTTACTTGGCTATCTGCTACATTTTCCTAGCAGCGAGGGAGAGATTCTGCAAAAAAAAAGAAAACATCTGAAAGTCTTTGCGTTGTAAAAAAATCCCCGGATATAAATAGGTAATTTTTCAGTTTACTGCTCGGTTTAAATATGTGCTGGAGTAATCAAAAATTAATTTGGAGAGAATGGGGTGTTTTGTGAAAAAGGGGGAGCAGGAGGGGAGAAGTTTAAGTTATTTGAAATATTTTGCTAAATGATATGTCAGATCATTTGTTTCCAGGCATTTTCCTTGCTGAAAGACAGGAGACTTCACAAGGACACTCATGCACCATTCTCCAACTGGGAGAAGAGCTTCTGTCTTGCTGCTTTGAACCAGCAGACCACAAGGTAGGGCAGTTGCCCAGGAAGTCACCTCACACTTTGGCTTCTTCAGGCCCATGGATTGGCCAGTTCCTCATTTTGGGCTGTGGCTTTCCTGCAAACTAGACTCCAGAAGAGAGGGAAAACCATCATATTAGCAAATGTGATGCCCATCTACAAGAAGTGACGGAAGGAGGATTTGAGGAACTACAGACCTGTCAATCTGACCTCAATGTCTGGGAAGGTTATGGAATAGATCATTCTGAGTGCCATTACGTGGCACATGCAGGATAACCAGGTGATCAGGCCCAGTCAGCATGGGTTCATGAAAGGCAGGTCCTGCTTAACAAACCTGATTTCCTTCTATGACAAGGTGACCCGCTCTGTGGATGAGGAAGAGGCTGTGGATGTTGTCTATCTGGACTTTAGTAAAGCCTTTGACACCATTTCCCACAGCATTCTCCTGGAGAAACTGGCTGCTCATGCCTTGAATGGGTGTACTCTTCACTGGGTCAAAAACTAGTTGGAAGGCCAGGCCCAAAGAGTGGTGGTGAATGGAGTTAAATCCAGTTGGTGGCCAGTCACAAGTGGTGTTCCCCAGGGCTCAGTACTGAGGCTGGTTCTTTTTAATATCTTTATCAACAACCTGGACAAGAGGATAGAATGCACCCTCAGTAAGTTTGCAAATGACACCAAGTTGGGCAGAAGTGTTGATCTGCTTGAGGGTAGGAAGGCTCTACAGAGGGACCTGGACAGGCTGGGTCGATGGGCCAAGGCCAGTGATATGAGGTTCAAGAAGGCCAAGTGCCAGGTCCTGCATGTGGGTCACAACAACTCCCTGCAACGCTACAGGCCTGGGGAAGAGTAGCTCAGAAGTTGCCTGGCAGAAAAGGACTTGGGGGTGTTGGTCAACAGCCAGCTGAATAGGAGCTGGCAGTGTGCCCAGGTGGCCAAAAAGGCCAACAGCATCCTGGCTTGTATCAGGAATAGTGTGGCCAACAGGACTAGGGAAATGATTGTCCCCCTGTACTTGGCACTGGTGAGGCCACACCTTGACTACGGTGCTCACTTTTGGGCGCCTCACTACAAGAAAGGCACTGAGATTCTGGCACTTGTCCAGAGAAGGGCAACGAGGCTGGTGAAGGGTCTAGAGAACAAGTCTTATGAGGAGCGGCTGAGGGAACTGGGGTTGTTTAGCCTGGAGAAGTGAAGGCTGAGGGGAGACCTTATCACTCTGTACAGCTACCTGAAAGGAGTAGCGATAGGACAAGAGGAAATGGCCTCAAGTTGCACCAGCAGAGGTTTAGATTGGATATTAGGGAAAATTTCTTCAGAAAAAGGGTTGTCAAACATTGGAACAGGCTGCCCAGGGAAGTCGTGGAATTACCATCCCTGGAGGTATCTAAAAGTCATCTAGATATGGTGCTTACAGACATGGTTTATTGGCAGACTTGGCAGCGTTAGGTTGATGGTTGGACTCGATGATCTTAAAGGTCCCTTCCAACCTAAACGACTCTATGATTCTATGATTCCTGCAGCCCAATTTAGGAAATGCTGCCTACTTTGAACACTGCCCCACAAGACTTTCCATTTCTAAATGCTTAAATGAACTGTGTTGATTTTTTTTCTCCAGGTGTTGTTTCAGACATAGTATTAACCAAATTCAATGAATTCTCAAGCCTTTTGGCCTCCCCAGAGCTATGTGTATTTAATACATGAAAGACTTACCAAAAGTAAAAAAAAAATAAATTTAAGAATTACCCACTTCAGCCCAACAGAGCTTAATTACTGTACAGCAAGCTGTACAACAGTCTTACTTCTTAGTAAGTTTAGAAGAGTTTTCATGTGATTTCCTACAGAAAAAAACTAAGGAAATCTGAAAAATCATTGTGTAGAATCATACCAACACTGCTATGAAATGTCAACTGTGTTGGCACAACTGGATCCATGCGACAGCTCTTCATTCTTCTTTTTACCTACAGGACATTCTCATGAAGGTCATGCCTCTGTTTTCGCTTTCAGAAGTACAGCACTAAACATTTTACAAGACTTGCTAGCCAAATCTATCTGATTTTCAGGGAAGAAAAAAAAAAAAAGACAGATTAAGATTTTGTAGAAACAAGTCTGGCTGAAGTTTCTTTAACTTCACATTGGTGTGAATTATTGCTTCCTGTTACCCAGAATAATCTTTTACTGTATTTCTTCAGCCTGGCCTTCGTTAGGAATAATGCTGCCAAAAGATACAGCCCAAGCTCTATCACAGTCTCAAGACATGAAACAAGAAAGGAAAATGTTAGAAGGGCAGAATTAAACCAAGAAATGTTTATGGTGGTTTTATTTATTTCTCTTTCTTGTTGCACCTCAGTCTCTGTTTATGTATACATGCACATAGATATAGATATATGCATAGCTATGTCTATCTACATGCATATGCACACATACATCATTTTGCCCTCTGTATATGTCTGTACTTCGTGTTGGGTGTATGATAAAGCAATCAAAGAAGAAACGAACAGCAGCAATACCTGATTGCTTGTTCCATACTCCGGACAGTTAAATCACAAACCCTGTATTTTTGAGCAAACTAAAATAAGAACAGCAAAGATCTGCCAACTGGACAATTAAGAAAGTTCAAACCCTCAATAGTTCACAGCCTCTTTCTCAGTTGAGTGGTGGTCTGGTGTTGGTGGCGATGTTCTGTTCCCGTACCCCCCTTTCCCTCACCCCTCCACTCCATCACATGGCGGAGAGGAGCGCGCTTCCAGGAAAACAAAACAGGACCAGAAGGCTGATCCTGAGTGCTGCTCATCCAGGCAGCACCAAGATTATCATTCCAGCGAGTCTCGCTCTGCTGCCAGCATTCAAGGCAGCGCATGAGGGAGCAGAGTGGCATTGACAGGGGGGCCGGTGTAAGAATGGAGGGTGCTCTTACAAAGCAGTGAGAAAAAGCTTGAAAAGAGTGAAAGGGCGGAGAGAGACAAACACGAGACACTGTGTCTGTCTGATTTTTCTCTAGAGCCTAAGTAACAGCTTCCCCCCTTGTTAAATTCTAGCTAGTTATTTATGTAGGCAGCACTTTAACACTTCTCACTTTCCCATTTGTTACAGATCCATTAAAACACTGAGTACAATACCTGCAAGAATTTCTCTTTGAGCTGGCTTAAACCATATTTTCTTTCTTCCCCAGTTCTTCCAACTCTTTTTTGCCTAAGTGATCATCAGTGCATATGATAACATTAGAGCTATGGCATTATGTTCTAAATTGGAGCTACACTGCAAAGTTAAAATGCATCCTTAGAATCTTACAAAGAATTATGCAATTCGTTTTTCAAACCATGGCACATTTGTATTTCCTTTGCCAGTCCTCACACATTACTTTCAAGGCCTAATAGGAAGGGAGCAGATATAAACACAATGAGACTGATTTCTTGAATTATTGCCCAAGTCAGCACAGATTTCAGCTGTATTCTTCAGGAACTGACACTTTATTCAAGTAGTCTCTAGAGAGGTATCTGACTGTATGGTCTCGGCTGATACAATGGGTTGAGGTACTGCTGTAGGAAGGAGGATTCCTCCTCTAGCTCCTGAAGAGTAAATTCACCCTTTTAGAAGCTAAGCGCTCACCGTAACAGGCCCAGATATAAAAAAAAAAAAAGTATGTTCACTGGTGAAACATGAAAAAGGTTTTAATTGTAACTTATAGATTTCCTTTTCCTACTTTTTTTTTTTCTACAGCACTTTTCTAATCAAGAGCTACAGCAAATATTTTAGTTTTTCTAAAATAGCACCCTTATAACAGAGAGTTTGTCTGGAAAGGGGCATTGTGGTTTGTTGCCACTGGCTGCCCCTTGTACAACTCAATGGGCCCTTGAGTTTGTTTGAGACATCTGGTCATCGCTGCAGTCCAAACAGAGGGCACTTATGAGTGAATGTGGGCACCCGTCTGACCTAGTGTCCCCACCCCTGGCTGAAGTAATAGAGTCCTCTAAGATCATGTATGTAGGAGAACATCTGCACATTAAATAGGAGTGGTCCAACATGATGTTTACAAAACCAGAAATTCATAAAATCCACACCAAATTTAGCTAGAGCAGTGCCAGGACTTTGAAATTCACTGCCAGTACTCAGTCCAGTTGATCCACACTGGTCAGACACCAAGAGGTGCTGTGGATATTTTCTGCTGTATTTTCCAAGATGGGTGATGTTTAGGACAGCATTGTTGTGATGTGAGTCTGAATAAGGATGAAACAACAGCTGATAACACTCATGGAGGCAGGTAACAGTGACTGTGTCTACACCTCTATATATATCCCATCCCCGAGAGCAATCTCTGCATATCAAGTGACTATGTCCACATTGCACAGTATCTGACTGCCCATCTGCTTTGGAAACCAAGTCACAATGGAGTGGGAGAAGAAGAAATCATCTCAAAGCATCTAAATTAAAGTGGGACAGTAAGGTGAGGGTACCCTTATGGGAGTTCAGAGGAGTAGATTGGGGTAAAAAACCTGTGGGGAGTGCTGGAGGTTTGCACAGTGCAAAGGGAGCCCAGGTGTGGCCTCCAGAGTCTACTGAAAATGGGCACCTGGAGAAACTCTCCCCAGAAGCAATTCTATGTTTTGTTTTGGAGAAGACTAGTTGACCGGAAAAGGAAGCTTGGGAATGAACTAACATTTAGGCAGGGGACCAGGTGTAAACTAGGCAGAGAAGTTATCTGATAGTGTAAACACACCCTCTACATCTGCTTCCCAGCAGCAGTGAAGCAAAACACATTCAAAGGCTGGATCAACAGACTAGAAATTCTTAGATCTGAGTCCAGTCTGATATCCGAACTTGCAGTTTTCAATCAGTTTATGTACGTCATTTTTCACATCTCACACAAACAACCTGCAAACTCTGATACTTTTAAAAGATGGGTTTTACTGACTTAGCACTCCTCCAGCTGTGTGGGGCCATTCCCCAGCTGTCTGCTCACAGGAGTATTTTGCTGGTATTACCTTACACAGACTGTATGCTCAGAACCAGTTAAACCAGTGCAAACACTGTCATTAGGCAACTGTGGAAGGAAAAACAAACATGTTTAAAAATTTTGTTCATTCATGTTTTTAAGACGCTGTCATTAAAGAGCTCTTCAACATGCCAGGCATCTACCGATATATACAGATTTACGTATTTATGAATAAAGAGGTATCTCAGCTGTGCTTCATGAAATCAAAACACATCATAACAAACTAATGAAAATCAGGTAAACACTCCACAAAATCTTCATTTGCCAGATTTGCTGTACTGAAATATTCAATTATCCATGTTTCAGGTACAGCTCCCACTGCCGCTCACAAGAATAAAATTTGAACGGGACTGAATAATTAATGTATCTTATCTGATCTCCCTAATCTTACAAAACTGAACATTTTCTAGGAAAAAATTTCTTCGTGCTGACACAAAAGGGATGAAATTTAAAGTTTCCAAATGGCAGGATCCTTCAGAGATCTCCATTCAGCAGTTATCCATTGGGGGAACTTCCTGTCCATCCTGACTGAATCTCAGGGTTGAACTACAAGTATGGTGTAGCAGAAATACTTTACAGAAGATGGGTGCTCCTATGGCTGGTGAGGTGCTCTTCACACCCATACGAAGCAGAAACAGACTAGCTGTTGGATCACAGAGGGTTGCCTCAGCTTGAAGAACATCCCTAGATAGCCTGCAGATGCTCTACCATCCTTTTGTTAAGATCCCAGAATGAAGGCCAAGGCATGACCTAATGAAGAGATCTTTTTTAAGAGCCCAGTGATGGTCAGCATATATACCTACCACATTCAGTTGTAACAGGCCCTTTGGAAAAGGGCTGCTGGCAACTCACACAGACCCAGTGCTCTAAAACTGCTGAATACTGCATCAACATTGCAGCTGGTACGAGTTGCAGCTGGCTTCCTCATACTTCCGGTTCTTAAGCAGATCCCAGAGGTCACCAGAAAACAGCAGAAACACCAGTTTCCTAATTTCAACAGAGTCATAGAATCACCTAGGTTGGAAGGGACCTTTAAAGTCATCAAGTCCAACCATCAACCTAACACTGCCAAGTCCACCAATAAACCATGTCTGTAAGCACCACATCTACACGTCTTTTAAATACCTCCAGGGATGGCAATTCCACCACTTCCCTGGGCAGCCTGTTCCAATGTTTGACAACCCTTTTTCTGAAGAAATTTTTCCTAATATCCAATATAAACCTCTGCTGGTGCAACTTGAGGCCATTTCCTCTTGTCTTATTGCTTGTTACTTGGGAGAAGAGACCGACCCCCACCTCACTACAATTTCCTTTCAGGTAGTTGTAGAGAGCCATAAGGTCTCCCCTCAGCCTCCTTTTCTCCAGGCTAAACAACCCCAGTTCCCTCAGCTGCTCCTCATAAGACTTGTTCTCTAGACCCTTCACCAGCTTCATTACCCTTCTCTGGACACGCTCCAGCACCTCAATGTCCTTCTTGTAGTGAGGGGCCCAAAACCGAACACAGTATTCGACTACAACATAACAATCCTGGATTTTGGCACACAAATTACTCCTTGGTAATATGTGCTGCCTGGCACCTCTCAAGGACTTCATAGAACTTTTAAATCCTTTATAATCAGTTGATTCCCACTACAGTCCCAACATAATGGTTCTCCAGCCCAAGAGTAAACCTAACTTTAACCCTAAACCCAGCTGAGTAACCATTTCATCAATGAGGTCTAAAAAAGCCCTGACAATGAACTGAGTGTGCACGTCACATAAGCGTACTAGGCATCATCTGTGTTAACCTGCTAGGTTAACTTGCAGAAAGTCAGGGCACGACTGGTACTGTCAATGGAGACGTTTCAACCTCTCCCTCTGAAACACTGCGCTCCAAAAGATCCCAGTATGCGGAGAAACCTTGCATCAGAGTGAAAGAAGCAGAAACTAAGCAACCAAAGTGACACTGACAGTGAAAACCTTTCTCCTTATTAACACTTCTAACTTTTTTAGCTGTGCACAAAGACATGTGAGTATCACCAAGATGTGTTAGAGTTTTACATGCCCGGTATTTCCTCTCTGGGATACTACAGTTTGTAAGTCCTTTGTCAAAATCCTGAGAAACACAGACAGGCAAAAACCCTTTCTGTCCTCTCAAGAGGATGCACGATAGAAACTGAAGTGCTCGGCAGTGTTACCACAGTGAGTGGGGGCAGTAATGAACGGAAACTTGTAGCTGGTATCTCTAAGCTGGCATAAACAAAGCTAGAGACAGAGTGCTAGGTGATACTGAGACGGGGGATCACTGGCGACGCGTCAGGCTGCCTCCTCCGCTGTGTCACCAGGGACCATCTCAGGCCGGAACCGAGCGGTGACATGAGATAACACTATCCCATAAAGGCAAAACCTGCACCGAGGCTGCGAGCACAGAACAAAGATCATGGAAACTCTTAACTCATTTGTGCAAGAGGGGTTTTTGCCTGCCATTCAATACATTTAATACTTTCCCAAAACAAAGGGAACTGTATTTTTTTCATACAGTCAGCCCATATACGAATTACCCAAAAACCTTCCGATCTCAGAAATTAAAAAGGATTGCTCTCACTCAGGTATCAATAACCCGCTGCCCAGATCATCTGAACACAGAAAAACAAGTATACTTTGGCTACAGCTGTGTTGTGCTTGACCCTCTGTGAACAGAAAGCAGAAGCACAATCACATGAGGGAAGGCAGGTCTGTGTAGACACAGCTGCTATCTGTGGGCTGGGTACAGGCTGGGCACAGTGGCAAAACTGAGCAAAGCACATCAAAAAAGAGCTACTGACTGATTAGTGCTGTTAGCAGTACAAAAAGATAAACTTACCAGGTGGAATTCTGCTGAGAACAAGCTCTTGAACTACTTAGATCCCAAGGAGACATACTTTGAAAAGTTATTAATTGATTGGTATTGCATTAATATCTAGGGGTGAAGGACCTAATGTGCAGCTCAAACATACCAAGACGGGCCTTGCCCAGAAGGCTATCGAGTCTAATCCCCTTGCAGATGGGATAAGTCCACCCTCAGTAAGCATTTTGTAATATATTCTAATTTTCTCTGATGCAAGATGAGGATTGCAAGGGATGCCATGGAACCATGGACAACACGGGGACTCTGTCCTATATGCCACAAACCTGCTGTGAATCTTTATGAGCTGGCTCATGACCGTATGCTTGGCCCGCTGAGCGGTGTAAGTTACACCTTCCTCATTTGTCAGCACACTGAATTATTGTAAATACCCATTCCAAAGGAAAATCAAGGAACAAATCTCTCAAAGCTTAGCTGCCCAGCAGAGGAAACTCAGATTCATTCAGTACAGCTCAGTAGGACACAATGATGAATTGTTCAAAGGACAAAGAGAAGTAAGAAATTACATGGATCCAAGAGCTGGCAAACACTTGGTTGTCCATGGTAGCTCGTTTGGAGAGAGCTGGGTGATTACCTGGGGAGCCGACTGTGCTTGTTGCTTGTTCTTTTGATCCATGTTTTCTCTCAAATGCTCTTGTTCTGAGTTAATGGTTGTCAGTCTTAAGATGAATTGGTTAGCCCCCATTTAATCCTGGAGAAGAGAACTGCAGCTGTTAAGATGAATTTAATCCTTCTGCAGCAATTGCAATTGGTCAAAGGAGATAGCCTAAGAAACAGGTCTGGAGGAAGAAAACTGTAGGAACCTGCAGGGAAGAGCTGGCAGCCAAAAACCCAAGACTCCTCTGAGGCCCTTGAGGAGTCTACAATGCAGCTAAAGTTACAGCTAAGCTGGAGACTGTGGCAAGGACCCTGTGTAAAAGGGATAAACACAAAGTGTTTCACTTCTGCAGAGATCTACTTGCAGGAAAGCTCAAAGGGACGAAGAAAATCTGTGGACACAGCATAACCCCCCCCCGAATCTGACTGCAATCCTACAATTTCTGTTTTGCCTAAAGCTATACAATACTGTAGCATCAGCTAAATCATTCTTTTCTCCATAGTTTTTGATCCTGACAGATTTATAAATAAGCTGAATAAATTCACTTTCGTTTGAAATTAGTGGGTGTATTCTCAGCATGCAGCCAACTTTATTACACAGAATGGATACCAAAAAAAACACAAGAAAAAAGAGTGATGGAGCCACACTTTACCCAGGGAATAAATAAATGTGACACTACAGTGCCCTTTTCAGAAGTGTAAGTTTTTGCCCTTTCACTAACTGAAAACAGCTTTGTTATAGTCCAAAAAATATATTTTAGCATAACTGCCCACATGTATAAACATTCACAAAATAAGCAAAGGGGGAAAAAAGAGATGACCAAGTTATTGTGGTTATGAAAGAGCTCTATCACTGCCATTATAGAAACTAAAATATTGTTTGCATAAAATTAAACTTTGTATCTGCTCTAATCCTCAAAGTCCTGTTGATATCACTGCTGTGTTAGAGAGCATCCTTTCATAGGTCCTATAGGCTGTTATGCTATGTACAGAGTAAACTCTTGGCTCTATTGAAATGAATATGAAAGGTCTCATTGCTTTCATTGGAAAAGAGATTTTAACCTATTACCTTCTTAGGTTTATGCTTGACCTTATGCATTAGGCAAGTAATGAAGTAAACAGTAAATATTACGCTGGTGTGACAAGCCAGTTGAACAGAGCAGGTCCTTACAGGGAAGGTAAACTCTGTGGTTTTAATACTACACCACCAGTGTCTGTGTATAGACTGTACACTCAGGGAAGCGTATTTATACTTTAGTATGATAAATCTGTCTTTCCTAAAGACCAGACTGGAAAATGAGGGATCATGCCTACTTTTTATACACCTCATGCAAGAAAAAGAAGTAAGATTCAGAAGAAATACAGACACTGCACAGGAACCTCTGTCCTCTACATGTCCAGGTTCAGGTAGTTTGGGCTGCAGCAAATACTGTAAAGCCCATGCTTTAAGAGAGATAAGGATCTATCCTGTACAGTACTACTCAAGGGAACTTGCTCAATACACACCTTAAAGGGCAATTTTCTCAGTGGCCAGGTGAAAAATGAGGTTTCGTCTCCATACTGTTCCACCACAATTATGGAGCACATTGCATTTCATATTGTGTATTCTCAATCTTCAGCTTCATGGCTCTGTTTTCCATACTGAAGAATCACAGAAAGGTGGAGGTTGGAAGGCACCCCTGATCATCACCCAGTCCAGCCCTCTGATCAAAGTGGGGTCAACTAGAGCACATTACTCAGGACTGTGTCCAGTCATGTTTTGAATACCTCCAAGGATGGAAACTCCACAACCTCTCTGGGCCACTTGTGATTGTTGGTCACCGTTGTCACAAGGAAGACACATTGCTGACTTGACTTGTTGTCCCTCTTCTGCAAAGTTGCTTTCCAGCTGTTCTGCCCAAGCTTGTCCCGGTACACGGATTGCTCCTCCCCAGGAGCAGGACTTGGCATTTTCCTTTGCTGAACTTCATGGGGTTCCTGTCAGCACATTTTTCTATCCTGCTGAGGTCCCTCTGAATGGCAGCACTACCTTCTGGTGTATCAGCCTCTCCTCCTCTCCATTTTGTATCATCTGCAAACTTTCTGAGGGTGTACGCTGTCCTATCACCCAGGTCATTAATGAAAAAGTTAAAGAATACTGGCAATACCAACCCCTGGGGTACATCACTACTGACTGGTCTTTAGCTGGACTTTGCACTGCTGATCATAACCCTTTGGTCCTGGAAACTCAGCTAGTTTTCAACCACCTCACTGTGCAGCTATCTACCCTGTGCTCCATCAATTTGTCTATGAGAATATTATGGGAGATATTGTTAAAAGTCTGGCTAACGTCAATTTAAACAACATCACTTGCTCTCACCTCATCCACTGAGACTGTCAACTCATTACAGAAGGCTATCAGATTGATCAAGCATTATTTCTCCTTTGGAAACACTTACTGACTACTCTCAATCATTCTTTTGTCCTTCATATGTTTAGAAATGGTCTCTAGAATAATTTGCT
Source organism: Burhinus oedicnemus (assembly GCA_008921705.1). NCBI lineage: Eukaryota > Metazoa > Chordata > Aves > Charadriiformes > Burhinidae > Burhinus > Burhinus oedicnemus. The sequence goes on along the minus strand of VFFE01008952.1, from coordinate 488,131 downwards.
CCATCACCTTCCAAGGGAAAGAGGTGAGGCTGACTGGCTTACAGGTCTCCAGATCCTCCATTTTTATAGACTATTCCAATATGTTTGGAGGGTAGCAATTTTGCAGTCACATATGCTGTATAACTAAATAAGAAGATGTCCTGGTTTTGGCTGGGGCAGAGTTAACTTTTTTACTAGCAGCTGGTATGGTACTATGTTTTGGATTTAGGATGAGAATAATGTTGATAATCACACTAGCGTTTTTAGTTGTTGCTAAGGAGTCAAGGACTTTTTCAGCTTCCCATAGAAGCTGGGAGGGACCATAGACAGGACAACTGACCCAAGTTGGCCAAAGGAATATTCCTTACCATAGACATCACGCTCAATATATAAATGGGGGTTGGCCAGGGAGAAGGGATTTGCGATTGCTGCTCAGGATGGGCTGGGCAATCAACCATTGGGTGGTGAGCATTTGCATTGCATCACTTATTTTGTATATTCTTTTATTGTTACTGGTATTATTATCATAATCTCTTCCACTACTGTTCCATTAAACTGTCTTTACCTCAACCCACAAGGTTTCCTTTTTTTCCAATTCTCCTCCCCTATCCCACTGAGGGGGAGGGAGTGAGCAGCTGTATCACGTTTGGCTGCCTGCTGCGTTAAACCACGACAGAAGAAAACAGATCCAATTAATAGAACATATCATCTGCTCTAATTCTATAGCCTGATGCTGGCCATTATTATGTGTTTATTAGCTTCCTGTATTTCAGGGCAAAAGATCAAGGATCGTTAAATGGGATTCATTTATATCATTCATTGGCTTTTCAAACATGATTCATTTATATCATTCATTGGCCTTTCCATCATAAAAGAAACATGAACTTTCCACATTTTAAAATATTTATATAAATATTAAAAATATTTATATTTACTTATATAAAAATATACAGGGAACATGTCTACACACT
>VFFE01008952.1:434127-487161 GCA_008921705.1 Burhinus oedicnemus | reverse complement strand
TAATATATACAAAATATTAATTATCAATATAGATGTGTGCAATTGTATAAATTTTCTCACAAATTTACACAAAAACATTTAAGTACACTTTGAACAATACTTGCCCAACCTGCTACAGAGCTTGTGTATAGCTTTCTCTTTTAAGCTGCAATCGTTTCAAGAAGTTTTACATGTGTAGCTGAAGCTAAACGTGTGCCTAAACAGTCTGCTTAATAATGATGAAATACAGAATCAGGGGTTAAAGTCACACACTACTACCTGAACTCCATCTGGCTGCCTGAACACCACCTCTTAGCCACGGGTACTTGCACGAATCTTGCCCCTAGAAACAGTTTAGATGAGAGTGACGTAACTTGTTCCAGCGAGGATTTCAGGATTGAGGTTATTTTTCCTTAAAAATATTTTTCTTCCAGAGTAAGGCTTATTCACGTAAGCACACTGCAACTGTGCCACCACAACATTGGTTTAACTGAAAACATCTTTTGCTAATGGGGCATGGCATTTCCTTGTTGCACCACATTAACTTCATTTCTTTGGATCAGGTAATTAAGGCCAATTGTCTCTTGAAAACAGCAAATGAATTCCTGACACTGTTGCACTTTCTAAGACTATCACATCCAGCTGTTGCATTTAAAAAAGAAGAAAGAAATTTGCACAAGACTCACCAAACTCTTTAAACCCTGTTTATACTCTGTATGTGCCGAATTCTTTAGGCAAATGGCAGTTTGTACATAGCAGTTAGTACAAACAGGTATAGCTAGGAAGTACCAAAGCAGTGACAGATTGGATGGTCTCTCTCTGCTCGACAATCACAACCGGCTCTTCTTTCACAGTGAGTATTTGAGACTCTTCAGGGCTGAGGGCAGTTACCTGATACCACCATCTCCCCCACTTTAGGACAGTGGAGGATGGGAGATACCAGGGACGTTTCAGCAGTGGATGTGATACCAAACGCAGTGAGGGCTTTAGAAAAGACAACCCAGAGCCCAAAGACCGAATCCCTCAGGTGATGGCTTTGCTTATGTCCTGAAAACGGGCAAGTTAGAAGCGTTAAGAAAACAAACCTGCAAACAATCCCTTCTAAAATATATGAAGGGAGAGTTCCTTGGCTCATGTGACTGTTCAGAAGAGCAGCAGTTTAGGTCAGGATGTGCAAGTCTGTGCTCGTGTACTCCCTTCAGGAGGAGCAGGGCATGAACAGGGAGCTTGTGCCACCAAAGGACTCAGCTCACGCACCACTAGTCAGGGATATTTGTGACCAACCTGTAAAGAAGAATACATACATATTTGTTCACATGCACATGTACCAATATTCAGTAGCCATCAACAATAAAGACAATGGAAGAAAAAGGAGACCAAATTTCATTGTTATTTGACAAATGAGGAAAACAAAATTGAATTAATTCTTTCTTGAAAGTAACTCAAGGTTGTCTGTGAGAAGTCAGTGAGAAACAACTCGACTTAACCATGAAACAAAACTAAAAAGCTTTATCTGGTGTCTGCCACACTGTATTGCACAAAACAATTTCAATTTGGGGACTGTCTTTGGAGGGAAAGCCAACGAGGTTCTCCCAATTTGTTCTTTTCTCCTGCCATGCCTTTGGCTTTCATTTTGAAGACTGAAGATGTTTGGCTCCACTCTGAGGACAGTTCGAGTAGCTTCAGGGTGTTAGTGCAGCCACTCTGCTGGTATGAGAAAATGAGTAAAAGCACTAGATAACAAAGAGTTGGTTTGAGGTAAATGTCAGGGCAAGGGAAAAGGAAACTAATATAGGAGCAATTACGTCATTTTAATTAACTATCACAGCAGTTTAAATATCTGGTTCAAATCTTGCTTTCCTTCCCTTTTTTTCTCCATGACCTCAGTCCTTATCACGTTGGCTTTATCTGCTGGTGCCCATAGTGACACGAAGACTTCCAGAAGACTTTGCAAAACACTAACCTCATTTAGCCGATGCAAATGCCCAGCATTGTTCCAGGGACGGAACAGGCCTCCTGATGCAAAACTGCTCTGTTTATTTCAGGAAACTCATTGTTTCAATGAGCAACTTTCTTGTCTGGCCATTCTGCTCCTTGTTTTAGGATGTCAGTCAGTGCCAAAGAATTGGCAGTGGTGGGAAGATAAGACAGCTTATAGTCTCACTGAGTTACATTGCAGATCCACACAACCATTAATGTTCCCAGCCAGGCCAAGCAACAAACAGAAACTAATTAAGAGTAGCTTACCCATGCAGCAGTATTTATAATCTCACCCAGTTCTCTCTAAGGCAAAAATCCTCTTCGTTCCCGGGCTGAGTAACAAGACACTCACGTCAAAATGTAAGTTGACGTGCTGTTTTAGATCATAAAGGGGTCATTAGAAAACATAGTCATTCAGAATCCTAGAAGGACACACTGTATATATAGCCCACCTAAATAAAGGACAGAGTCCCAAAAGCTCCAAACCAGATGCCAACTGTAGCACTTACAAATAGATTTCCCAAACAACTTCTGAATTGTTTTTCCCTTTGTTGGTGTCTAAATGTGAATCAACCCATTTGGCTAGCTCTGACTAAGAAAAAAATGAATTGTTTTAAAAGATCTATCCTTGCTGTATATGCTTTCTAGCAAGGACAGTGACTAGACACAATATTTGCTTTTGCAAATAATAGTCTTGTGCTCCTGTGCGACCTGTTGAGCACGACCGGAATGCTAAACTGCACCTCCGGGATTTAGACACAATGTGAAACTGTACGTGCACATATAACCTTATATTGTTATGTTCCACTTCTCTCTTTTCATGATGAGGTTAGTATTTCTGGATGGTCTCAAGGAAGTCCCAGCAAAGACAGACTTTGATTTAGATATTGTTTAGAACACATATACGTGTATATTATATAAAATGTTTATACACATATCAGTATTATAAAACATATGTACATGTATATACATATACATGTGCATGCACATGTATATGTATATTTATTTCCAGTCCTGAAATCAAAGCTCCTGCGCTACTAAGCACTTCTGCTCTCTGGCAGTGACATTGTGCTTTTGCCAGCTTAAGTCCATCACTTAGGAGTGCAGATATTCACCATTTCAACCCGATACAGCCATGCCAGCAAAAACTCCCCTGTAAATACAATCTCTGTCTTCCTCTCCCCCAAACCATTTACTGCCGTTTTAGCAGTATGGCAGATGTATTTATGGAGGTGACAAAATAGATCGAAAACGAGATTTTGCCAGTATAAGCCGTGTCTCCAGCAGGAGGCTTTGCTGGCAGAGTGAGAGGTTGCAGCGGTAGCCGGCATCGCCTGCAGCCAGCCGCCGAGCAGGAGCGACTCACGCCGCAGCCGCTGCAGCAGGACCGGCTGCTTTCTGCCCGCCGCCGCAAAGACCTCCGAGGTCTGCTCACACAGGCGGTTCAGTTCAGCAGTGCCAAACGCCAACAACCTCCCACTGTGGTTGCAGTCGGAGCGATGAATCCTGCAGTTCGAAAGATTGTCTTCTCAGAGCAGCCGCGGCAAAAGAAGGAACCTCCTCAAGGGCTTCTGGTGTGTAGGTTAATGATTTTGGGGCCATGCTGAGAGCACCGGAAAGAGCAATGGGCGTTCTATGGGTTTAAAATATAGTTCCAACTCAGTGAAATAAAAAGTGATACGAAGTACCTTTGACATTTGGTTGGGTCTCCCAAATCTTCTGGAGCTCTATTTTATATCCACTGCAACCTCCATGTGGACCCTCACTTCATGTTCCTGCACTCACAACAGACAGAATATGTTTCTCTAACGAAAAATTTTGTTAAAAGGAGGAGAATTAGGGGTTTTTTCCCCTGTGACACCACCCAGCTGTCCCAAGTACAAATCAGAAATCCTCCATGCTCTGCACTGTCCAAATAAAACCAACAATAGCAGAAATAGTGCCAACTTTGGGGCAAAGGACAGCAACTGCACAACTATCCACATCTTTGGGAAGAGGACAAAATGATCAGGGAAAGACTCTTTTGGAGACCATTTCATTTTCAATTCAGTCCAAATGACTCAAATAATTGCACATGAAAACAATTAGTCAAATCATAAACTGGCCATTTGCATGTGGAATTTACTACTGTGTGTAAGTAACCTTTATTCCTCCGTGTAGTCTTGATTTTTAAGATTTCATGTATTAAATGGCCACATAGCCAACCACCTTTCACACTGGTCAATTTACTTCAATAAGACCTTGGCAGTGACTTTATCAGCGTGATTTCTTGTTGACAAACAGGATCCCATGTTTTTTCTAGCACATGGTACGCATTTCTTACACCTCAGCTGGGAGAAAGGCTGAGTAAGGAAATGAATCAATAGCTCAAGGAAGTCTTCCCCTTTCGTATCCTTCATACCGCTAAGTCAGAGCAGGTAGTGACTCCCACTGCAGCCTCCAGAGCTACAGGAGTACACAAAGCCCAGCCAGGAATTCATATTCTGTCTGGCATCATGGCAGACTTTGTTCCACCAAAGTATATCCTCTGCTTTAGTAGATGGTGATTCTGGGATTTTATTTAATTAACATAAGTATGTAATAGGGCAATCAATTTTAGTAAAAATATCGAATGGAACATTGGTAATTGGAACAAACAAATTAATCCTGTAGTAAAATGCACCCTTATAAAGTATTTTCAGTTGTTAACACTGTAAAAATGGCGGGAAAATCAATTCATTTACAAATATAAGCTTCTTATAACCAGCCAAAAAGGATTTAGTGGATTCACGAAAAGCCTGAATGTGCTCTATTGTTCAGAGCTAATTTAAACCATCCTGTGCAGTGTCAGTAATTTAGATACCACTGGAGTACAGGCGGAGAAGATCTGCTTACTTGTCTCTCAGTCACATGAGAATCAGGAAACAGTTTAGGTTAGGAAGCATGCTTCACAGTTTCCAAAATATCAACATCCATTCCCATGTCTCCAATCAGCAAAGAAGCATCAAGTGCACGCTTTGCCTCATTCTTTGGATCTGTTCACTCTCTGAAACCATTGCTGGGAACACACTGTCATGAGACAGAAATGCAGAAAAATGTCTTCTGTTGTTTATGTAGGCTCCAGCCCTGCAAAAAGTGTTTTGTGGGAACCCCCCCGCACTTACACGGAGCCTTTATGACTATAAGGGCTCTTCACTTGGGCTCTGGGAGCTGCTGCATGGAATTTCCTTCAGAGGCATGCAGACGTCCCTGAATATTATTCTGAAACCTGTGGCTCTCCCACACAGTCACTAGACACCTGCCTCACACCAAACTGAAGTGATTTTCTGGGGAGGCACTTAAATATCTGCTCAGATTTAAGCATAATCTCAAGTGACATCTGAAGTCACGGTAGTTTTCTAGGCTTGAGTTCAGATGAAATGAGACAAACTCAAGCCCAAGTGATCCCCTTGAGCATTTGTTGGGTAATGTTCCTTTTTAAAAAAATCCTTTGTTTTCATTCTTATGACTGAGATTTGAGAGGGAAATGGACAGAAAGAGGAATTAAATGGCACAGGGCCATCTTGTGAGGGACAAGAGAGTGGGTGGAAGTATACACTGAATTCAGGGGGAAGGATTAACTTGCCAGAGAGAAGCTGGGCATTATTATGCTCAAATGAAGTGATAATTCAGACCTCAATACAGCTATGAATTTTCACTTCCCACAGAAGACTCCTATGCAGTAGGTGATTAAAGATCTTATTTTCCATAAAATATATACACAGCCTTCCTTAAGAAACTGTTCATTAGCATCCACTAGAGAAGTTATTAGCAGAAAACGAACAGGACAGGTTAGCCCCTGCATGGAAATTGGGGAAAGGAGTAGCTGTTGGAGGAAGGAGGAGTTTGGAGAAGATATAGGGAATCTGTGTGCATATGGGAACAAAGCCCATCAAGGCTGCAGCACTTCAGTAAGTAGAGTTCATTGCAACTCAAGTCCTGAGACAGTGCAGAATGAAATTAGAGATTCGTTTGTGCTTTAAATGGGAAAGAAATATTTACCATGCTCATACCTAGTAAAAGGTTGTAAAAATTAGTTATAAAACCCTCACTTGTAAGAGACAGGACACCTAATCCATTTCACTGGAGAGACTGAGGAAGCAAGCAGATCTAGCTCTAGGAAAAATACTTAAAACCTGCAAGGGCAGGTAAACCAAAATAAACCAAGGGACATAATGTTGACAGCAATCAGTAAAGAGCCACGCACAGACTCCAGGCGAGCAATCCAGACTGAAAGACAGAGTGACACCTACTGAGAATCCAGATACCATCAAGGGCTCTGCCAGAAGAGCAAAAGAATGAGAAAACATTGCAGAGAGGAAGGGGATCAGCTAGGCTTCGCAGTTGGCCTGTTGTGTATCAAGCAAGACACCAATGATGTGGCAGATGGAGATCACGGTATCCAGCTATGACAAACCCTGACCAGGTGCCAGCAAGTGAATGGCAGGGTACAGGCTGATGAACTGGAGTCCACCAGGACTGGGATCATCAGGGTTCAACATCCAGGGAATTCTGAAAGACACAAGCAATTGGGAAATGCCTGGATGAGGAAGTGTGAAACAAATCCAGCAACCAACTATATGGACTTTGTGCACATTTATCAAAAGTGCAGGCTACCTGAAGCAGTTGAAGCGAAATGAAGAAATATGGAGAAAGTCATAGATCAAAGAACAGACATTTGGAAAAGTAAAACTAAAAGGAAAGCATTTGTCATAAAACACCACAGCCTTAGGGAACAGCTTGAATGAACACATGATGCCTCAGAAGGAGTGTAGGATCAGTGGCTACGTAAATTCAGCCTACAGCGTCTACTAGTATAGTTCCAACAGAGAAAGGAGGCATGCTCAGAAAGATACTGGGATAAAGGTATCAGTTATGATATTTAGAATGAAGGGATTCCCTCTACTCACTTTTGGGTGAATGGCAATAGTTTTATAAAGTACTATACAAAAGCTATCCACAAGCAGCTGCAAGCGAATGCATTTTATGCAGACTCTCCAGCCAGGAGAGGAAGAGAGATTTCTGCCTCCGAGAGCTGCTGCTGCTGGACGCTGCAGGGCAACCAGTAAGGCTCTTTCTGGGACAAGGCTCTGTATATTGTAACAATGCAAAGTCTGAGCCCGGCCATCTTACAGGAAAACCTACCCTGAGACATTATATTTTACCCACATAGAGGGTGCCAGGATATACGTGCAAGGCAGGATTTCATTTCAAGGTGGCTTAGCAGACTTCTCACCAAATTTAAGATCTGACATCATCAAAACAGAGGGATACACCTACTTGGTAGTGCTGAATACTCAGCTTCAAGCAAACCACATGCACGTCATGTGCATTACCAAAGAGGTTTTACAGTAAAAGCAAAGATTTTACAGCTTTCTGAAATCTCAAACAGATACCGTGCAAAAAGATCAGAATTGGCCTATCCTCTCTGTATGTCAGGAAGCAATATTGCTACAGTGGATTACAGCTCCAGTTCGGAAAAGCGGTCTGCTGGCAGCAGGTAGGTATCAGCTGCGGCCAGGAAACTGAAAGCAAGTTTTGTAACCTTATTTTGTAACAGCAAGAGGCCACAGAGCAACACAGCAAAATTAAACCCGCTAGTGCCAAATGGGAATTTGAGCACAAAACAAGGCTAACAATGAAGCAATTGGAAAGCAGAAACCATAGTAAAAAATCTGACTGCGAAGACAAAACACACACACGCACAAAGAATGCTGGTTTGTATTGTTACGCGCTCTCCCACGTACCTGCCCCTGAGGTTTCAAAGAGCAATGACCAATAGCACATAACAAAAGGTAAGATAAGGTAGGAGGCTCAGGCCTGAGGCCAACACACAGGCTGGGTTTCTAAATCCAGTTTCGTATAGCTACAGAGCAACGGCAAGGTGCAACCGGTGTGCGTCGTTCCAGGTAGCCGCAGATTTGTTGGAGCTGAACCTGAACACAGCTGCTGAATAACCAGAGAAAGACAGAACCAGGACCAGACCCAGGAGGAGAGAGATGCTGTCATCAAAGGAAATAAAATCCACCGGAGCAGAAGATACATTTTTGTTGGCCGGTTGTCCTCCAACAGAACAAAACCAGAAAAAAGGGTGTGACCCAGTTCTACACCAGGAGTAATAACGGAACCAAAATGGGAGAGTTTCAAAGGCAAAAAAACCCCCACCCCAACAGTTAAAGGACCAAGTGGAGAAAGTGGCATCCCTATAAGCACCATGTATGTGCACACGTGCTCTCACACCAACTGTTCCCGGGGCACTGCAACACCTGAAAAGCCTATGACAAAATGAGAGAAAAGGGAAGTTGGAGGAGGGAATGATAAAATAACACTCACAAACCAATAAACTGAGAAAATTAGAATAGATGACAACTCATTTTTTTGTTAAAAAAATACTAAAACTTTAAAAGTTACAGAAATGTCAGAAAAGTTCCAGAATGGCTCATTTTTCTTCTTAAAAAGCAAATGTTATAAACAACACATTTTTCATTAGAAACATATGTCTTTTTTGATGACTTCTGCTGTTCAAATTCTGCAGAAGCTTCAAGTGAAACCAACCATTTGTTTGTCACCGACATTTCCAGAGCATCAGAGAGTTATTCACAGTATCAAAGCAACATAAGTACTGGTCTTTGCCCATTTTTCCCATCCTAAAGCAACCTAAAAAGCAGGACGCAACAGCTAGCGTTAGAACTTTGCTGTTAGCAAGTTATAGAGCCATTAAAGTCTAATGGAGAAAAAGAAACCACAAATCTTCAGCATTATGTATTTGAGTCCCCTCCATCACCACCTACCACAAATCACACTCTCCTACAAGAATGAAGGAAACCGTATGGCTTTCTTTCAGTTTGAGCGAGACCTGCCGTAGCGCTGTTTGTCACATGTAGGAACTGCACTCCAGGGCACCTTCCTTCTGGTACACTGGGCTATAGGGAGCACACAAGAAAGCAGAGGATGGCTTTAAAACGCTGTTTTAAACTGTCTTAAAAGACTTGTTGGCACCTAGCCCTAAGGGCTCTGCTGGCTCAGGGGCCTTCAAGACACACACCAGGGCTTGCTCAGAGACTAGGAAGCTCCTGCCAGGTCACCTTGTCCAGTGATGACTTCAATACCAAATGAGGAAATGGGGCAGAGGTTGAACACATCAAGATTGAAGCTCTCCAAAGGCACACCTTCAAATCACCAGCTTTACAACTATCATATTTCTTACAGTGTTCAAACAAGAGACACGCACAAATTTAAAAGGCACAGGAAAGTAAACTGGAATGGGGCTTCAAAGGCCATTTAGACAATCCCCTCATTTGGACACCAAGTCTCCCGTTTGCCAAGACCATCCCCGACAGACGTTTGTCATGAGATCTGCATAAGAAGATTTCACTGGCTCCCTCAGCAGCACGTTGTAATGCTTAACTGTACTTATAAAAAATATTTTCCTAAAATCTCACCTGAATCTTCTTTACTGAAAGGTCAGTTGCTTCTTATCCAGCTCCCAAATGTTCACAGAGCAATTTATCATTGGTCTCTTCCTAATAACTTTATACATATCAGAGAGCTGTTATCATGTTAGCTGTAGTCTCTGCTCCTCTAGACTAAACAAACTCTATCATTTAAACCTTCCTCCAAAGGTCATGGTTTTCAAGACTGTTGTCATCCTTGCTCCCCTTCTCTGGACAGTCTACAATTTGCTCATATCTTCATAGAAATGTGGGCCTGGAAACTGGATTTAAAGCTTCAATTGGGAGACGACTAGTGCCAAAAAGAGTGAAAAAAATACCACCAGTGTCTTATACACAATACTTAGGTTAATACATGCTGGAATGAAATTTACTGATGCTCTGTCATCAAAAAAAAAAAAAAAAAAAAAGAAAAAAGAAAAAAAAAGGCATTGGTGAAATAACTATACATCCAAACAGCCTGTGTACACACATTGTTTGCATGTGGAAAGCAATATTTACATGTGCAAGGACTTCTGTATTATAAAGCTGCATTCCTTTCAGTTATACTTAACACAGGCCAAGATTTTTCAGAAGGACATGCCAAAAGCTGGACTTCTAAACCCTTCTTTAGTTGCTGAAGACTTTGATCTTCACACACTGTCAAGATGCAGTAGCACCTAGCTCTGCAGTCTCATAATCTCTGCAGGCCTTAAGCACAGTCTTTGAATGTTAATTTTAAGCACCTTTTTGTTATTAAGAGCTGAAAGCAAAAGCACTACTCTGACGTCTGGTTTACTGTGTCCTAAACTCTGCAGCTCTGGTAGACAGAGTCATTTTCTTTTCCAGTTCCCATACAGAAAGCTGGGGAGCAGGTGGTCAGTTCCTGGCATCTCTCAGCACCAGGTGCTGTTACAGTTAACTTTAAAAGAGGGTCAAATTTAAAGACAACTCAATAAAGAAAAACAAATTTATCTTAGAAGTCCATCAAAGTTAATGCTTGGGAATTTTGAAAATAAGTCATCCTCTTGGGAGGGACTGGAGTTAAGTTAATGATCATGGCTAATCTATTTGAGTCAAGGCACTTCCACTACTCCTGGGGTTAAATAGATGATGTTCAAAGTGGTTGCTGGAATCCCCTTTTATCTTCTGTTTGCAAAGCAATAAATCTTCTGATATACTCTTATAACACTCCAGGAAAAGAAGATCTGAGAATTAAGATTCCCTAAAACTTACACAGGGGATTTCTTCAGAGCTGAAAAATTATAGATTTTTCTTCTCGGGTGATGCGACCGCAGCCTGCCAGTAAATCTTGCTATTCTGCATGGAAACATCCAGCGTGCTTGAACAGCTGGGAAGGAAATGTCAGATTGTCTGGCACGCAGCACTTACAGTGACTCTTGCTCTCTGCTGACATGCTGTACCTCTTCTAGGGTTTCCCATCACAACTATAATGACTTTTAAAGATATTCACAGTGCCAGCAGACCACACGCGGTATCCCTTCCTCATCCCCCAGACCCGCATTTTGCATCGGTGACAACAAACCCATGGATATTCAGCTACGGGGAAAGATCAGTCTGCTCATGATGGCCCATTTCACTGGCACCACCAACACAAGCTTATGAAATTTGTTAGCAGAAGTTTGGACTCCATGAATACCGCAAGTTTGGGAGTGACAGATCCTGTGGCTCCTGAAAAAATAGAGGGTGACAAACTCTTATCAGAAAAACAGAATTATAATGCAATTCTCCTGGACAATCCTTCAGTCTTTGAAGCACCTTTAAAGCTTTATTTGCTTTTGCAATGTGTGCTGCGGTACAAGGGCAGTAGCTATGTGAATAGAAGTGTCTGCACATTGCTGACAGGAGAGTGAAGAACATTGTGAGCTACATAGCTGCCACCAGCCATAGCTCAACTCTCACTCTCACTGAGGTCTTATTTCCTTAGCTAAACACCCCTGAGAAGACTCCTGGGTTATTCTGAAAGCCTTACATGAAGACTGCTGTATTGTAAATCTCAGATCCTAATTAGAATTTGTAAAGTAATAATTGGTGAGTAGGTAAGTCACAGAGGGAGTTCCTCACCTCCACATACGTCTGGCAGGAGGAATTCTCAATAGCTGCCTTTGCTGGAGCAAACTTGGCAGCTGCTAGGGCTGAGATGGCACGTTGGCCCTTCATATTCAGTAGCAACAAAAACACCCCCCTTGGCCTGAAAGGTTTCCACAGTGCAATCATTTTGATATAAAAACATAAGTCTCCAACCCAGCCCAGTGTTCTTGGCTGTGGTCATTTACCGGTAATGTGCAGGTCTGGCACTGAATACTTTTTTGGAAACATTCTGATCTAAAGTCTCATCTTTTTTTACTTGGGTATTTTATGTTACGAAATTATTATAAACTTGCTTCCCAAGGAAGTTCTCCTAGTATTATTCATTTTCCTTTTCTCTTGTTTGGAAGTGGAACTATCTTGGAGAAAACAATCAATTGCAGACAAGCCCTCAGCTTTCCGCTCAGTCCTCTATAGGGATTTTGACAGAAATGGCATTTACATGCAAGTTGTTATGGTTGCTCTATCAAATGCAGAATGCATACAGAGAATGTAATGTCATAAAGTGGAAGATGGAAGACAAAAATCTGCATCTGTGCTTTCTAGAGAAGTATCACTGATTTTAGCAGGTTTACCTCAGTAGTGTCAAGATTAGATTTACATTCACATTCTGAAGAATTCCACCAATTAAACACGTTGTTTTACACAGCCACAGGTTTCCTATCTGACCTCTAGCTGCTGGCCCAGAAGGACGTGAGCATCCAGAGGATCCTCTGTCACATCTGCCAGTCACGTCTGGATGTCAAGATATCCCAGGGTATTTCAGATTAGACTAGATGCCTATGTTGAGGCAACCAAATCTCATTCCTGGTATCCAATAGGTAGTCCCTAGTTATAGACGAGTGGTTGCACACACCTTTACCTGTTTGCACACGCAGACACAGACACCCCTTACAACTTCGCACACACTCCACTGCAGCTGACACTGCTCCGAGCCATTATAGGAGCTTCCAGACTACTCATCCATTTGGGATTTGGTCTCTCCATTAAGTCGTTTTTTTCCTGGTTTTCCCTTCGTATTACCACGACACAATGAGGAATCCCATCCTCTTGCTTATCGTGCGTCATGCCATACAGATAAACAGAACATTTCGTTTGCCAGTGCTGTGCATTTTCCATAAGCACATAGAGCACCCAAATAGACAGTATCAAAGTGGCAGATAATCATCTTCCAAACAGATAGACACTGTTTATTCTGCACATTACTCAGGAACTGTGTGGTGTGTGTGCACACACATGCAATACCATGGAGGAAACACTTGCTTATTCCTGTTTCAGGAAGCGTCTCTTCTAAGTATATGTGTAAATCCATTCTCAAAGATATGCGAGTGATCACACTAGCAGAATGAGCAAATTCAAAATTCTTCCCAACACCAGTCTGAAAGCCTGGAAAAATGGAAACCAGAAGATATAGCTTACCTTGAGATTACTTTTTTGCAGTTTACCTTTCTCCCATTATTTTTCTCTTGTGCATTTTTGTTTCAATCTTTATCATCTAACAAGAGGCAGTAAATGAGCTCTTTGAAAAAAAAGTCTTTAGAAATTTCAGGAAAGAAAATTATAAGTCCCATAACTCCTCACCTTCTTCTGAACTGTATCCGCTTTCCAATTTGATGGACTCCAGCTGGGAACTTGTTTGAACTTGAATAAAAGAGAAGGATTTTACCATCTCAGTGCAATACAGTCACAGTTCTCCACTAAAGATCAGTCTTCCCAGTCCCGTCACAAAAGGGGCTTTCCATGCAATTTTTTCCAATATGAGGAATTCCTTTGGCTCCAGCCTTAAGGGTCTCTTACTCAAGGTTATTTATTTCTCACCCCGTGGGAGCTTCTGAACATTAACTGCTCAAACTTGGCAGAGGAGAACTGGTAGATTTTCCCTCTCCATGGAAATTTCTATTGTATGAGCCCACATTGTTGCAGAAGTCGCTCTCCTGGGAATCTCTGTCTCAGAGGAAATATGGGACAGCTGTGATTTGGCATGTGGCTTCCTTCCTTTTCTGGATTTTATTCATGGTTTATAAAACTTCCAACAGCACAGTTGCTCCTACACAGAACAGGAGGAGATTGAAACCTTACTCTTGCAAGTGTATCTTGCAGGATTTCATAAGGGGTGCAGACAGTGCAGTGGTCGTTTCTTTAATAACACTTGAATCCGGTCATCTCCCATGTCTGCTAGGATACTGCTCACACTTTCTGACTGACTCCAAATATCAGTGGATGTCACACAAGTTCAGTGGCCCAAAGAAATTTTTCTTCAAGCACGCAGCAGGTGAAACTTAGCCTAAGATCATATGCTTGGTGGAGATGGTTGCCATTTCCTTCTAATTACATTGCCCTCACTAGATTCTTTCAAAGGTTTAATGTCTCCCCTAAAAGATTAGCAGCCACAAAGCAGCCTACATAGGAATAACCCTCTGCTCTGTTTTTCAGTACTTCCAAATGGAACATTGGGATGTTTCTAGTCTGTCAGGAAGAGTCATAATTTCTAACTGGAAACTGATTACTCCACAAATTAAATGCTGAAGTTTCCAACAATTTTCTTGACAGTTCTGGTTTTGTCACCTTTGTAGATTTGACACCACACACACATACAGCAATTAATTGCAGTCATGCGTTTTAAAAAGCACCACGTGCTCTGCATCTCAGTGTGTCATAAAGCTGGTCTCTGCTTAACGTTAACAAATAACACCAGTTAGATTACACGGGTATTATTTGGAATAGTATTTAAGTGTAATGGCTATTAACATGAATACATATACATTAATAACCTACAAGTGCATATATATATGGATGCATGAGACTTATATGGCACATGAAATAAGCAGCAGATACATTATACGTGATCCAGGTTCTGTAGGTGGCTCTAAGGGGTGTATAGTTTTATTATATCCAGTCACTTAACTTAAAGAAGAGGGTTGAGCATAAAGATAAGGCTTTTAGATTACATGTATTAGTTCCCTTAAGAGTTATTTCTTATATTTAAAGCAGAAAGTTCAATCAATTTGAATTCTCATAAAAGACGAACATGTCGATTCTCAACTACGTGAGAGTACCTACTCCTAATGCCAAAATTAGCTGATATAATTCTTCATGCTTGGTTTGTTAGATCTCTCTGGGACTCAGAAATAACATAGTCTATGGTTATGAGGTACTATGCACCTGAAGAAAATAGAAATAGATTATGAATTTAGGAATTAAAGTAACATTTGTATTTGTACTTCTCAGCTTAACTACTGTAGGATATTGAATATTATACAGATTATCAGGTTACAGATAATGAGAGATGTTTTCTATTCATATTGGGCACTTATGCGTTCAATCAGCAAATTTTTAAAGAGCAACTGCTGGACAGTACACTGAGTATAATTTAGTATTTGAAAAAAGTATTCAAAATTCATGTTCTGTCAGCAATCTACATAAAAATTTACTGTCGTGAAAAAATACGTCAAACAGAAATGTTTAACAGAAAACACTTAAAGCAACTCCAGAGTTCTCAGCTGTTAAAAGGTACATCAGATTAGTTGCTCCATTAAAGTTTGTAATTGAAAAGCAAAACTGGCAGGCTGTATTTTTGCAATTACAGATGAATAATAGCTATGCAGCCCGAAACAATGCTGTCCTGTACATCTTGATCATAAATATGGATGTACTTGTAATGACCTATTCTCAAACGAACACTTGAACCTCTTCCATCACAGTTTGTTTAGCTGCACATAAAAGACTGGTACACAGCACAAAGACATCGTAACTTTGTAAAATATGTGACACTGCAACCTCTCGGAAGCTGTCTTGACTTTAATTGCATATTTAGGAAAACATTTTTCAAAAAGTGACACATTTTGCGCTGTTTCGGTACAGGTCTGATAAACCCTAGGGCCGTGCAGCTCATCCCGCCAGCGCTGGCGGTAGGGTCAGCGGCACGTTGTGACAAGACGATGCAGAGAAAGGTCCTGCTGTGACGAAGGAGGGAGGCCTTGCTGAGAAGTGCTGAGTGCCCTCCACTCCCAATAAATTGCAGTCCCACTGGAGGTAAAAGGGCCGGCTCTGCTCTCACCGATGTTAATGGAAGGGGGATTAGGAAAACCACCTGCAGCCGGCATTTGAGAGCACAAACTGGTATTTACCGACGGCAATTTGTCTGCCGTTAACTTATGACTGCCTGCTCAGCACCGCAAGCGCAAGCTGAAGAAGGCAGATATACCATTAGGTTTGAGCTGGTGTGGATTGGTTTACTTCCCTTGAATGGAGCCACACTGGAGACACACCAGAGAAGAATCTGCTTTTCTGAGCATCAAGAAATATTTCTCCAGCTATATCCATGTGGAATATTCTAACTAGAAGTATTACTCCTTTCTTATATTAAAATTATGTTAAATGTATTAATTTTCTCAGGCATCTTCAAAATTAGCTGCTTTAACCATTTGTTACATCTTCCTACGGCACATGCTTTTCATCAGTTTTATTATTATTGTTAGTCTGTCAATGTCCTTTGCTAAACAGCTTCCAACATTCTTCTGAGCCCAGTTTATGGCTCCAGCCATCTGGGATATGACAAATGCTTCACGGGATAATTCAGAAGATTTTCTTCTAAACCCAGATTTGACTTCCTTTGCACCCATTGGAGTTGCCTCATGTGCAAGCCCAGATCTGCTATAACACAGCATCTCACAGTGAGCTTTCTGAGCCATGGAAAGGCATGCCTGGTTTTCTGGGAAAGCTGTGGATGGGTAGGAGCTCAGCCTCTGCACAGACGTGGCATTTGGCTGACTGCATGTCCTGGTGTGGCTGGGGTTACTTGGGTTTCCAGATCACAGTGGTCTTGCATGGTAGGTAACATCAGATGCCTAATGTTCAGTGTCAGATGTGCAAGGTTCAGAAGCACCGAGCCAAAGGCTGTGTTTTGTTTTCAAAGATAGCAGTGAGTTTGGAGTTCCCAGAGCGAGGAGCTTCAGAAAGGCTCAGTTTACAAGGCTCAGTTACAGTTCATGATCAGCATTTCTGGAAAATCACCCCCCTGGCAAAAGCAGAAAGCCCAAGACAACGAGGTGCACTGTCCCTTCTCAGCCAGCGTTCCTAGCTCAGTGACTGTGCTTTCACATACGTAACATGGAATAAACTTTGGCCTCATCTCTATGAGAAAATAGGACCCAGCCAACACAAACAGGAAAATAAAGGGCGGCAGTGCCCAGCTCTCCATGAGCAGGACTCAATGTACCCAGAGAGATGTTCTGGAGCAGCAGGTGCTGGTGTGGGTTGACTCTAGGGCTTTGTGACTCAGAGAGCTATTTAAGGCACCATTGTTATTACAAGGCAGAGAAGCTGCTGAAGCTACCAACACAAATATATCATTGCCCGCAAAATTCATTCCACATCACTTTAATGAAGAGCAGGTTTCCCCTCTCAATTACTACATGACAATAATGACTCCCTGTGGTCCTGTCCACCAAATGACAGGGAGGTAGTACTATGAGTCGAAAAAAGCAGCAGGTTTCCATAATGCTTAAAGGCTTGATTTGCCTTATTGTTATCCTATGGTCTGGAAACACCAGGAGGATCAGATACCATTTATGCATACTCATGCACTTTAAACATCCCTAGTCTTTAAGATTAGATTGTATCTGTCAGGCATGGGCTTGGCCAACCAGCTGGGTGCATCCCTAACAGTAGGCTTGACATTGACTTTCCAACTAGTCTTATATATCAAGAAATATGTGCTCTCCAACTCATTACTGCCTTTTTTGGTCCTGCAGGGACAACATACATACGCACAGAGCAGCTTGTCTGCTCCTTTGTGTTTGGCATCTGAGCAGAATTTACAAAAGGAAGGGAAGATCCGTCACCACTGAGATAAATGTTAACATACAGAAAGTTGCAAGTACAATCTTGTACTTATTTTTCTCCTTTTCTGTCTCTTCACTGTTGAAAACTGGTGCTCAATGGTTCCACAATGGGTTTTTTTTTACTTCTGTAAACAAGGTCTTCAAAAGATACACAAGAAATTCTGCAGAAGGTGAGAAACACCAGCAGACCTATTAATTCTGAACTTCTGAAGGCCGACTAAGGTTTTTCAAGATTCAGAAGTTCTGGTATTTTTTGTCAATTGTACTAAATTCCAAGGTTTAAAATGTGCTTTTTCCCCCTTAACATTTTCTTATCTATATTTTTATGTCAATGTCTCTAGCAACTGTTCTTTTTTCTCACAGCCTCATTAAATGATCAACTTGACTTCCATTCTTCAATTCTTTCAAGCTAAAAGAAAGTTAAAAGTTCTTTAAGACAGGTAAAACACTAGCAAACCTAAACAGATCATGGTTTTAGAGACTTGAACTTGATAGATGAATATCTTTTTTGAACCACCACATCCAGGAGAGAACAGTTGTTTTTTAAGAATGTGTATCTTGTTCGCTCATATCTGAACCTCAGAAAAATGCAAGAAATGTGTAGAAAGAGGACTAGACATCATAGCTCTATTTTACACATTGTAATCAGGAAATCCTGTGCCTTCTAAACCAAGATATGCATGTGGCAGTTAAATCTGGAGCCTTTTGAGATGCAAATTGTAGCGTTACAGGAAATCTTCACTGCCAGATTCTTACAAACTAGAAAATTCAGCTAATACTGGAACTGATGACTTCTTTGGGGACATACGGTTCCACTCGCCAAAGGGAATCTCCGTGCAAATAATGTAACTATGCCCCAGAGGGCAAAGAAATTGATTTTACCCCTTCCAGATATCAAAGAAGGAACCAGCATGATCCTCACTGCACCAAGAAGCTGAATATGAACTATGGAGGTCAATTGCCTCAGTGAGACACTGAATAGGCAGATGTTCGCAGTCAGCCAGAGCAGGGTTTGTTTTGGGTGTTTTTGGCAATGAATGTGAGGTAGCAAAGACACCACAAAAAAGATAGCAAGGTCATTCCTGAACGTGCAGTAAGAGATGTAAACTGCCCCAGGACAAGCTGGGTTCATGCCACCAGTACATTTTATACTGCAGAAATATCGGTCCTTTAGAAATCATGCAGGAGTTAATGGCAGAGGGAGGGGGGAAGAGCAATAGCCAGAGGCAGATTACCAGCAGAGCTAAGAGCAGCTGCCCTCCATCTCCTTCCCACCTAGCAGCATCTTATTAAACATTTAAGCCTGTCATCCTACCTCTGCTCTCCACCAGTGCACTGCAGCATCCAGCACTGATAGCCCAGCTGCTTCAGCAACTGCTCCATGGAGACAGTCGGACCTAGCCAGCACTAAAACAATCTGCCAACTTGATCTTTAAAAGGTTCACTCCACCTCGGTGCCAAAAAGTAAGAAACCATAGTCGAGCATTGTAACAGAAAAGTTTATTTTGTTCTGATAAATGATTTAAATATGGTCAAAGCAGAAATCTTTTGACGGCATATGACTCTATTGGAGACAGCACCAGTGCGGGCACCCACCTGCAACCTGCTCCAGGTGGTTGGTACGCACTTTTGAAGGATAGATGATATGAGGGTGGTATGAGTTCTCAGGCATCAGAGTGGGGTCTTACAAATATTGGGGAGATGACCTCAGCTGTGGGTTTTTTCTCTCTGCTAAAACAAACCACGTTTTTTCTGGCCTATATTCAGCCACACAGCTTGGTCAATGCCATAGAACCGCTCTGAGCCAGGAGACAAGTTTATTGCTGAGGTCCCTTGCCTTCCTTTGGAAAGCTCAACTCATACTGACTGCAATGATGTGAATGTAGGTATCACAAACGTTTTGATTCCAGGAATTCAGCAATCTGGTAAGCTGTCATAGTTGTATTATTGACATGTGTAAGAGGAAATAAAAATTATAGAATAAGGTACAGAAGAGATGGTATAAGGTTCTGAAATGTAACCTGAAGGGTTACAAAACATTATTTGGGAGGAAACACTATTTACCAAAAGGTAGAATATCCAAAGATATTCTCAAAGCATCTGACTTCAAATAAAGTTTGAAGGTTCAAATTAGATACATTAGCACCAAGTCACTTGGAAACTGGACTCCTAAATCACTCTGGCATTTGAAAAATATCACTCTAAGAATATTAAGCTAAAACCAACACCTCAAGAGTAACGGAGAAAGAAAGAGCAAATACCCAATATAAAATGAGAAAATGTAGTATGCAGTACCTAATCACAAAATGGCTACTTCATAACTACAGCACTTTTTGTTTCATTTAATAAGCTGGCACCCTGAGAAGGCACGTTAGGAAAAAACTCCTATGAGAACTGATTGCTGAAAGAGTCAATTGCTTTGAAGTTCCGTCTCAGAATTAACTGGGGGGGTATCTTTGGGTTTCAGAGAGTCTGTGGAGTGTGTTGTCTTCTTTTGGGTCTACAGCAATCCCATTAACCAGGGAACTGGGAAACATCGAGTGTTCGACATCATGCCATCAGAGCACCCAAGAACACTAATAAGTGGAACCTCATCACATCCCTCTGAGCTGTACAGTAGAGATACTTGCATGCTTAAAATTAAGCATGTGTGTAAGTGTTTGTAGGACTGAGGCCAAAGGTTGCAACGGCAGCCAGGGGAATACCTGCCCAACCTCTTCAAGGCAAGGATATTTTGTTTGTAAAATGATATTTTAACCTTCAGAGGCCACGGACTACGTAGTGGTAATGTGACCTTTAACTTCTCCAGATCAAATGTTTATACAGGTGCTCTCATTTCCTGAAAGAGGAGCAGAGGTTTGAATATTATACAAACACTATTAATTTAAATATTTTTCCCAGTTGCTGTTTCATGCCATTGAAAATAAATATATTTATCATTTTTACTCAGATCCATGCACATAGCATAAGATTTTGAAAATGCCTATGGTCATCTGGTGGAAGTTAGCAGAGTACATGCAAAAGAAGGCACCTTAGTTGCTATCTAGCTTGAGTTCTAGAGACTATAACTAGGAGAAATTTCACAGGAAAAGCTCCAAAATTTCCCCTAAGTATTATGAGGTAATTCTAGTGCTGCAGTGTCTGGAGACTGAGTGAAAGAGGTCCTGGGGCTGGGATTCCTGTGGTTCCTAAGTCAGTTCTGAGAGTGACACCAAGGGGGTTTCCTTGTCCCAGTTTGGCGGCAATGTTAACAGTCTGAAGCAAGAACACCAGCTTTTCATGGGAAATGTCTCAGCTACAAAAATTTCTCAGTTGCTCCCTCTCTGCCTATTAGGAATTGATAAAAATGCTGCTTTCCACATCTCTTGGCAATGACCTGCTTTTCCACTGGCTCAGGACAACCCAGCGTTCCAGCCAAGACTCTCCCTCTGGATCGGTACCACCGTGGAGTGCTGCGTGGGGCTGGGCTGAGTGAGTGTTAGTTGCTGTATTTGCTTTTCCTGTAGGTCCATCTAGCTCAAGTCTGGAAAGCACACAGACATAAAAGCTCTGAAAATTGCTGCACGTGAATGATTTCACATCCACCCACGAGCTCTGAGCCTATTAATTAATGAGATGCGATTCTGGCTGCCACCTTGCCAACTTTGGACCATGTCTCAGACTCTCAGATAGGTGATTTAAAACAGATGCTTAGAAAAGCACCATGTGAATCATATAAGGCACATTTGCTGTGCTTTGTTAACCAGGTTGAAAGTTAAAGCAAGCAAGCAGGTTGTGTTGAAAACGCAGACAAATCCAGTAGTATGCTTTTCTCAGGTGGTAAGTGAGAAATAAGCATCCTCCCGAAATTACACTGCAGGAAATTTCTTCCATTTAATTTGCAGTCTGGGTCAATTTCTGGAGTGTCTTTGTACTTTGAACACTGTTCACTTTTGGGTCCCTCACTGCAAGAAAGACATTGAGGTGCTGGAGCGTGTCCAGAGAAGGGTAATGAAGGGTGAAGGGTCTAAAGAATAAGTCTTATGAGGAGCAGCTGAGGGAACTGGGGTTGTTTAGCCTGGAGAAAAGGAGGCTGAGGGGAGACCTTATCACTCTCTACAACTACCTGAAAGGAAATTGTAGTGAGGTGGGGGTCAGTCTCTTCTCCCAAGGAACAAGCAATAGGACAAGAGGAAATGGCGTCAAGTTGCACCAGCAGAGGTTTATATTGGATATTAGGAAAAATTTCTTCAGAAAAAGGGTTGTCAAACATTGGAACAGGCTGCCCAGGGAAGTGGTGGAATTGCCATCCCTGGAGGTATTTAAAAGACGTGTAGACGTGATGCTTAGGGACATGGTTTATTGGTGGACTTGGCAGTGTTAGGTTGATGGTTGAACTTGATGATCTTAAGGGTCTTTTCCAACCTAAATGATTCTATGATTCTGTGTGTATGTATGAAAACATGTATATATCAACAGAACTTATAAGATAAAGGGACAGTGGTCTCCTATTTGTATAGATAAGCAAGCCCTAGATGGACTGTGCAGATGTTTTAAAGCCAGCTGGACAGTAAATAATGGAAAACTAAAACTCCTTTTAGTTTCATGGATTGGAACATGCTGAACTTAATGGGGGTTCAGAAGGAACATGGTGTTCTAGTTCCTTATTTCCAGTTCCTTATAAAATGACACGTCTACTGAGACCCTCTCTATAATGGCAACCAAGACTATTACAGAATGCCTTTGTGGTACTTAATTGTTTCTAGTGTTGTCTATTTGGTTAATGGGAAGCCAATGCTGAAGTTTTCTCCAGGAGACAGAAAAGATTGCAGCTTTCTGATTTCATGATCATCTTACAAACGGTGTGCCCTTTCTCTCAACACAAACGAAGGGAAGGCACTTGAGAAATTATTCAGACAGCTCTCCCTGCACTTCTTATTCGGGCAGATTTGGAGCTTGTCATCAGGCTGTATGTACTGAAGGTCTCATGCTGCTCATCCTGTTGTGATGGACTTCTTATTTTCACGGCTTTCCAAAAGTTGCAGTGTCCTAACATTAGATTAATGCAGCTTTCTGGAGGCTGTTTACTCACTAACAGCATGAGCCAAGCCCCATGAACATCACTGATTTTCACAGAGTAGGGGGTCTGTAAGTGCATTATGATATAGAGAAGAACATTAGAAATAATTTGAGACAAGTCACTTCAAATGAAAGATCTCTTTAACTCAAGACCAACTCTGTGCAGAAAAATTGACAGGCAAATTCTGTTGTCCCTTAGAAAAACAGGAAGAAAAGGGAAATGGGGATTTTGAATGAGACACTTGAATTTTACCTAAATATTCCCCAGGGAACAAAAAAGGTTATTTACAGATATATTTGGGGATGTAAAATCAGCCTTGACTGATCATATGGGGAAGCACTCTGTTCGCAGATTCTGCAACTGTGATGCTATTTCGAAATGTGACTGTTTGTGGTGGACTTCCTCTCTTCTCTCTGCAGAGCATTTTAGGTTGCTTTTTGAACTTGCTGAGTGAATTCCAGATGTATTTCATTATGCCCAGGATCCTGGAAATCTATTTATTTAGTGTCTTAGTAGATGTGTGACTTTTGTGGGATGATTATAAACTCTGTTTTGAGACATGCTTTGTTTTTCTAGCTTGTTTCTGACATCCACAGAGCTGGGTCTTTTTGTGTCCTTGGTTTTTAGAAACTGTGGTTTGTTACTTCAGATCTCGTCTTCACTGCATACTTTCGTTGTGTGCAGAATGACAGAATCAGAGCTCCACATGGACAGCATGCTTTGCCAAAACACAAGCCAAAACAGACCTTCCAGAGGTGCTAAAATCAATAATGAAAGCTTCATTATCCATACCAATAAAAAACAGGATGAAAAATAAGGGAAGAAAAACAAGAAATAGTGTAGTAATATGGCTAGAGATTGAGATGGACGGTAATTTTATCAGCCCTGGGAAATTAAATGAAACTTTGCCTCAATTTTCAACGTGACTGATGATAGAGAATATGATGAAAAAATCAGAATGACTAATCAGAGCACGTGGATGGAAAAGGAAAGCACCATATCAAGGACAGACACTAACTTCAAGTGTCTTGATTGGGTGTGGAGAGGGCAAATGGTCTCCATAGAGAAACATAGGAAAAATGTCACAAAAAGTACAGGTCCAGTAGCAAGGATATTTAACAGATTCATCAAATCAAGTGCACTGAAATATGAGTGAAGAGTAGGAAACCTCTTGCTAGTGTTCAAAATATAGAAGAAATATGATCTAAGCAACTATAGATTTGCTACTCTGACTTCCACGATATGTTACTCTTTATAAGCGTATAAGGAAAAACACAAAGAAAAGGTAGGTAAGTGACTGAAAGAAAGGAGAAATACAACGTGGTTCTACAAAAGGCTGGATGTGAAAAACAAATAAGATATTTTTCTTGAGTAAAATGATTGATTTTCTAGTGAAGAAAATACAGATATCGTTAATTTCAGAAGACAAATGTACACATTGATATGTAGGGAATATTCATTCAAATAAGATTTATAAAAGATTTTCAAGATGTAGATGACTGATAAAACATGGGTAGTTCTGGAAAGGGATGTTGTTAGTGGTATCCTTGAAGGACCAGCTTTGAAGATATTGGATCAGCTCCATACGTAAAATAATTGGGAGGATGTTAACAAAATTTCCCATAGACACAAAGCTGGGAATCCATCTTCAATACAGAGGATGCCTAGAGTATCTCCCTGGATACACTTGTGTCCTAGACTCAGGGAAATTAGAGAACGTATAGATGTTGGTGCAAGGTCACGTATGTAGTCCACTAGCTGACACTGATATCATAGTCTAGAGAGATCATGAGTGAAAACGGTACAAAAGAGATCCTAGTGTTCTGGTAAGTCCTAAGAAAACCATGAGCTATCAAAATAACATGGCCTTTATAAAATGCAATAGTCAGAGAAATGCAAAAGTGGAAGAAAAATGCATGAGCCTACAAGAGACAAGACATTACCATCGGGTTCAGAGAACCATTAATAACGTTGTATATAGCATTAGTGAGACCTTAAATGGAGTTCTCTGCTCAGATAAACATACCTGTTTCCAGGAAAGATGAGTTTATGTTAAGGTACTGAAGCATGTGGAGAACCCTTCTTTTTTACCTTCATCAAATGCAGGTTTAGAAAAGATGTGACAGTTCTGTGTAAAAATATCACAGAGAATAAATCAAAAAAAGAAACTTTTTTAGGGTAAACATCGGTGGTGACAGAATATCAAATTACTATAAACTGTCCATGAATACAATAGGGAAAACATTGGAAAAAACTTCCTAGTGGATACGTAAGGGTCTGAAACTACATTTAACCAAGCATAATAAGAACAGGAGTGATGTTCTTTGATGAGCCAGGGAGTTCTTCCCAGGTCCCATGTTTTCAGACAGACTGCACATGGAAGACACAAAAGCCATTTAATCTATTTTTAAAGGAGTTTAACTGTGATCAGGCTAACATCAGTATGAACCATTCCTGAGAACGCTTCAGTACACAAATCATCCAATAAAAAGTGGGGAAATATGTCACTTATTTAAGGAACAGTGTTAGGCCTTTTCCTCCTTCTGTAACTTGAAATAAGAATGATTCACCTTCCAGGTAGATAAAGTTTTGGGTGACGATCCCATTCCATTCAACCTAATTATATAAAAAGTAATTCACAACTCACTGGCATTATGTTGACTCTTTGCTCCCACTGTCCTCCTCCATCAAATTCCTAAATACTGGCATTTCCCCTTACTTTAATCATAGGTATAATACCCAGAGTTAATATCCCACTGCCATAGAGTGGCATCATTCCACGTGAACAAGAGATTGTGGCAAGGAAAATAACTTGCCTGAAGTAGCAAAGCAAATCTACACTGACCCCTGGATGTGAACTGAGGATAGACTGATTTCTCATGTATTACTCCAGGCCATGAACCGTAGGTCTAGGCACGGTAAAGCAAGTTTAAGAAGAGTAAAGAGCAGCTTCTAGCTGGTTCTCATCCAAAAGAGGTGCGTGTGTGTTCATGTGCTTTCACTACCACAGATGAAGAATTTGCCCTGACTGGAAAAAGAAACACCAGTGGGAGCTGAAGGGGTTATGGGTCAGCCCTAATCCTTGTACACCAGGACTAGTAGGGCTTTGACATTTCACCTCCATGGCAATGGTGGCACAGATTGATCCTGGGCTACCGAAGGAACCCAGAAAAATAAAGATTGCTGAGAGCTACCCAGACAATGAGAAATTTAAGTGCAAATGAGCTTGGTCTGGTAGCAGCCAAGTAAAGGACCCTGAGGAATATCCAGCAGGGATTGTACCACTTTATCAAGACTGACTGTATCACTCAGAAACAGGGAATAAGGAACCATCACTCTCACACTGGCTCATCCTGTGCTTTTGGAAACTTTACAAAAACCCAGCAAGCAATTCCTAGTTCAAAGTGCTGTCCTTCCTGGATACCCAAAATGTGATGTGCAGGTTTCCTACTCACAGCCCTGGATGCAAGCAGGGCGGGCAGATTCATCTGCTTACACTCTCCCAAAATGGGAGCCATGACTGATGTTTACCACCTTTCTCAATGCCTCTGCCCTCCTCTTGGGCAGGGGCATCACTGGACTCATGCCAGAGTCTGTCTTCTGTGGGGTGAGCCCAGTCCCCTGGCACCTCCAGGGCTTTCTGGTAAAAGCCACCACAAGGATATCTTCACATCAGAAGACTCTCCTTTGGCTTTTCTTTCATGACCTGATGCTATCCTGGGTCCCTGGCAAGGTCCCCAGGAGCTGTTGAGCCTGGTGTCTGTGTGTTGCTGTTGCAGCACTGGACACGGCCATCACTGGTTCCCCAAGCCCCTTCTGCAAACTTTGCGTGAGAGGAACTGCTCCCAGGGGACCCTGCCTGCCTCCTTCATCACCTCGCACCCAGCAACACCCACCCCTCCCAACCCTTTCCGAGTCACTGCCATTTGCCCTGACAAATGAGATGCCTTGCTCTCAACCACCAACAACGCGTCGTTAACACTGCCAAAGAATCATGCAATTGCTTTCTATATTTCCTTTTTTTCTTTTTCTTTCTCTTTTTAAACTAGGAGCACTTCATGCCTGCAGTTGGCAGGGACAAAGAGGGAGGCAGCAGGGCGGGAAGGGGAGATGGTCGGGGAACATCTGTTTCACATTTAACCTGGAACCAAACTTTTTCATCGTGCTTCTCCAGCCTCGCTTGTATATTGATTCAATTACTAGGCTTTGCTAGTGCAAGAGATTTATATTAAAGCCTCGTACAAGGCTATTGTGTTTTGTCACACAACAGTACTGAATCAATTACAAACGTGCTCAACATGATCCCACTCAGCCGTAAGCGTTCGCCCGGGGAGAAGCTGTCTGACCAAGGCGCTGGCTGGTCATTAGCTGATCTCCAGGAAGGTGTGACACACCTAGCTGGCACTTGCTAGCAGGACGATCTGCCCTCGGCACGTCACCGTCACTGTCTCCTGGTGCTGCCTTTCTCAACTCTGCCTCGTTAAAGGTTTACACGGGGTGGAGAAACGAGGCCTGACACACACACACACACACACACACACACACGTACGTCTCCAGTCTCAGCAGCTGCCTGGGGGTAAAGGTCCCTCAAATGTGCAAAGCAGCAGCACCGCTGGCCCTGGGCTGGTGTGATGTGACCCTGGGCAGGGAGAAGCTGGTTGGTGCAATCACAGCACAAAAATGGGAAAAGGCACTCGGGGCTGGGTGGTACTAGGGGAGGAGAAGGGCAGAAAAAACAGGATCTACAGCCCTCCAAGTCCCTTTTCCCCTAATAAACCACCTTCCAAATAGGGAAGCAAACCAGCAATTCCTCTTTGCAGGATGTGTCCCTTATAGAAAGGCAATCTGCTGCTTACACCAGAGGCCAGTTCCTGACTTGGCCACTGACTTGCCATATAACCACAGCCAAAACTTCATAAGCCAGTATTTCAAATATGGCTGATAATTTTGGATACTGCCAGACTTTCTGGGCCCTCAATACAAGCTTTCTGTAGAAAATCACCAGAACTGGAGATATCTGGAATTAAAGAGCTTTCTTTAAGTATTTAAACCTACCAATTACTTTTGCAAAACACCCAGGAAACCATACCTTATAAATTACATTAACTTATATATAAAATAACAATTGATAAATTTAGCACCTAGAAAGCTTACAAACTGGTCAGTAAACCCTGCACAAAAAGCACTGAGGACCCACAGAGCAGGTTGCTGTAGCTGTGTCAGATGTGCAGATGTTCCTCACTTACCCACATGGTTCGTACCTATTTCTCTGCACAAACAGCATTTGCTGTTTCTCGACACCTGCCTTTCGAAATCTTCCTGACAGGGCTGTAACCAGGAACCAGTTCCTCTCTCAGAGTCCATGTGTGCCCAGTTCCCAGGCAGAGGCGGCTAACCGGGCAGGCAGTACCTCCTTCCACACAGGCTGTAAGGCAGAACCGGGACTAAGATTGTGAGGTCTCTTGCAACAGGGACTGCTTTGAACTTTGTGTTTCATAAGTAAGCACACCCCTGAGAGGACCGTTGAGGTACTAATGTATGTCAATAGTAATATTAATGATACTATATCTGACCAAAGTAGACTTTTCTGTTGAGTTCAAACGGTCCGTTAACAGCCTTATCATTTTTTATGTTCAATAGAGAGCCTGCAAGGTAAGAGCAAAATCAGGGTTATCCAAGATAAATTTGCCTTTTGTCAGACTGATTCGCCACCCAATTACTCCCTCTTGCCTCAGTTTACATGTTCCTGCAGTGGAGATGGCATCTACCAGGGAGCAGAGCAAAGCTCTTATGACATAAACTGACAGTGTGAAGCAGACACCCATGGACTTAACCCACACACAGACCTGACTCATAGCTCCTCAGCAGAACTTTGTCCTGTGGGTAAAAGATAATAGGACCCCGTACCCTTGGAAAAGGTTGAAAATATCAGAACAGATGGAGCCTTTAGTGCCCAGAGATTCTGAGCTAAAACTAACAAGCTGTTTCAAAGCCAGACCATAACTAGCTGTGATTAGAGCTCTTACAATGAGCTTTAGCTAATTTTGAGCTTTTTGGAGATCCTTTTATAGAAGTGACGTGCAAAGAATGACAGCAGCTGCATGCCGCCCTGCGTGTGCTGCGAGCCAGCCGGATGCAAGCCAGCTGCAGCCCAGAAGCCTTATAGACACATTATCTTAATGCTGGCTCCCACTTATTATACCTTATTTCTCAGCAGGGCTCTATTTGTTCGGGTTGAGCATCCTGTTAACGTGGCTATTCAGCTTCCTGCTCTGTCACCAGCTGGCAGAGAGCATGGGTAAAACCGGCTCTCCGCTGGGTGTGCTGGAGTGGATGTGTGTACCCCCAAGGTCCCCACTTGCAGGGCTGTCCCCATGGCAGACCTGAGGTCCAAGCTCGTAGCCCCATGCACTAGCATTAAACAAGCGACACTGGCCAACTTCCTCCTGGCAAACACGCTGGAGTAGCCTGTGCAGCTACCAGTGAAGCTTGCGCCACCCCAGGCTTGTACACGGTCTTCAGTTCATTGAGTTAAATCTAGCTCGGGTACCTCTGCCCCTTGAGCACAAATAAATGCCACCGTATCATGGTTACCCTCCAAAAGCACTTCTGTCTTCATCCATGACACAAATGGAGCAGCATGGCCATCCTTGAAGGTGAGTCTCTTGTCATCAAATGTGCAGGGCATTCCCATCATGGAGAAATGAAAGTTTCTTCAAAATACAGGGAAATATGGCCCAAGGTCAAGCATCCTCATCTGGCCTGCCATGGTAGGAGTGTGAAAGGCAGGAATAACAGAAATGGGACTTCTGAGTTCAGGATTTCTGACAAACAGTTCTGAAGCTGCTCAAAGGAGCCATACCAGTATTTTGTCCACTTCTATAACCAATGTCTGTGAGTTTATTTTTCGCTACTTTCTGTACAGCTGTTTAAAATAAAGAGCTTTTGTTGGAAAACCATGTGTTGTAAGTTGACATCACCACAGAAACCACCTTTTTTCTAGTCAAATAATTTCCAAAGAAATAATTTCCTCTAGAAAAAGATGAAAGAAATATGATGAGGGAAACGTGTTTTGATTAATTGATGCTTGATTAACCTCAGTTGCAATGTATTGACACTCCAGCAATTTGTAGTTTTGCATTGATGCTTGATTAGTGTTGGTCATTTTAAACTAATTAGAGCTGGTGGCAGAAATCACCCAACTATTGAGAGCAGACAGCAGCATTCTTATAGCTGGGTAGTTCCGTGAAAATATTATCTCAGTGCCACAGTCTGCTATAAACAAAAACAAATTTTAAGAATTATTAGGAAAAAGCAAACCAGAATCCATCCCTCTGCCACTGTGTGCGTCTGTGCATCTGTGTCCTGAAAGTTGTGTTGTGTGGTCTCCTGGCATCCCAGCTACAGAAAGATATAATAGACTGGAAAAGGTTCAAAAAATGACAACAAAAGATAATAAAAGGCATTCCAGCTGCACAGGACCACTTCTGTACAAGCAGTGCCTAAGAGAGGTGACAGTCTTCATTCTGGAAAAAGACAGCCAGAAGGGGGATTTGATGGGATGCTACAAAATCAGGGAGAGGATGAATGCAGACTGAATATACACTGCCTATTGAATACACACAAGACATAGAGGATATAAAATGAAATTATCTGGAAGCAGATTCAGACCAAATGAAGAACACTTTTCCTCACACCAGAAGCTGTTTAATCTGCAGAGCTCCTAGCCATGGATGCCATGGGTGCCAAAAGATCACACATCTTCACAAGGAGGCTGGAGAGACTCATAATTTATCAAAGGCAATTAAACATACAGATGGTGCTTCTGGTTTGGCAGGACGACAAGCTGTAAATTGCTGAAGACTGGGATGACATTTGAGAAAATATCTATTTTTGCAATATTTTGTATAGTTTCCTAGCTGCTTCTATTTGGCACCATCCAAGACAAAATACTGGGCTACACTGCTGTTTGCTCTGGCCCAGGATATCTGGTTTTATGTCTTTATATTGAGCCTGAACGACGAGTTAAATTGGGATTGTTCGTCTGAGGGAATGTCTGTGAGAATCTATACCCAGAGCTACCGCTGAGCGCAGAAACCAGGCAGCCGCAGCAGCGATGCTGAGCTGAGAGGTCCTGCTGCTCACGTGTCACTTTCATGGGGATGCCCAGGCACTGCTGCACGGTGAACGTGGCAGCTCAAGCCAGCTCTTGCCTGCTGGATTTCTGAGATATTGTCTGGTGCACAGGATAGATGTACCCATACTTCACCCTACATTGCTCTTCAAATAAGTAGGAGCTCCCCAGATATTTTTTGGACCCCAAACTGCCAATCATATAAACTGCCTAAATGCTGGTTTACTGCCTGGTTCTCTTTTGCAGTGAACCAGCTAGAAAAAAGCATGTGACTTGTAGATCTGGAGACAGTTGAAACTAAGGACCCCTCCAAACCGAGGTCCTACGGTGGATGATGGATAAGGTTGCAGCAGGTTCATTTCCCTGTGCCTCACAAAGTCCTGCAGTGCTCTTCAGCTGTCTGTGCACCTTCACGTCACATCCCAGGGCATGCAGGGCAACCCCTTGTTTACATCCCATAGCTTATTTCCGGCAAGCTGCAGCACAGCTTTCATGGAAACTTCACACTTGGGAAGTGGGGGTTGGGGGCAATAAGCAAAATCATAATTTTGTCTTAGGTGCCACCACATGGAGCCTACAGGAGACCCAAAGTCAAAGGCAAGGCAGAGGGGATGGTACCCTGGAGGAGTTAAATGGCCTGAGCAGTCTGAGCACAAACAGCTTGGCCTGAGGGCCAGGGATCGTGTCCTGGAGAAGTATTTAGTAGAACTTATGTAGGTGATATTTCCACTGTGTGGTGGGTTGACACTGGCTGGACGCCAGGTGCCCACCAAAGACACTCTGTCACTCCCCTCCTCAACTGGACAGGGGAGAGAAAACATAACAAAATGGTCATAGGTCAAGATAAGGACAGGGAGACATAGTTTACTAATTGTGTCACAGGCAAAACAAATTCGACTTGGGGAAAATAAAATAATTTAATTTATTACTAATGAAATCAGAGTAGGATAATGAGAAATAAAACCAAATCTTAAAAAAACCTCCCCCACACCCCTCCGTTCTTCCTGGGCTCAACTTCACTCCTGAATTCTCCACCTCCTCCCTGCCAGCAGCACAGGGGGATGGGGAATGGGGGTTGTGGTCAGTTCGTCACACGTGGTCTCTGCCACTCCTTCCTCCTCAGGGGGAGGACTCATCACACTCCTCCCTTGCTCCAGTATGGAGTCCCTCCCACAGGAGACAGTCCTCCATGAACTTCTCCAACGTGGGTCCTTCCAACAGGCTGCAGTTCTTCACAAACTGCTCTAGTATGGGTCTCTTCCAAGTGGTGCAGTCCTTCAGGAACAGACTGCTCCATCGTGGGTCCCCCACGAGGTCACAAGTCCTGCCAGCAAACCTGCTCCAGCATGGGGTCCTCTCTTCATGGGTCCACAGGTCCTGCCAGGAGCCTGATCCAGCATGGGCTTCCCGTGGGGTCACAGCCTCCTTTGGGCATCCACCTGCTCTGGTGTGTGTCCTCCATGGGCTGCAGGTGAATATCTGCTCCACTGTTAACCTCCATGGGCTGCAGGTGGACAGCCTGTTCCACTGTTAACCTCCATGGGCTGCAGGGGGACAGCCTGCCTTGCCGTGGTCTTCACCATGGGCTGCAGGGGAATCTCTGCTCCAGCGCCTGGAGCACCTCCTCCCCCTCCTTCTCCACTGACCTGGGTGTCTGCAGAGTTGTTCCTCTCGCATATTCTCAACTCCTCTCACCAGCTGCAATTGCTGTTGCGCAGCTTTTTTTTCCCCTTTCTTAAATATGTTATCCCAGAGGTCCTACCACCATCACTGATGGGCACAGCCTTGGCCAGCGACAGGTCCATCTTGGAGCCGGCTGGCATTGGCTCTGTCGGACATAGGGGAAGCTTCTAGCAGCTTCTCACAGAAACCAGCCCTGGAGCCCCCCCAGCTACCAAAACCTTACCACATACATAAACCAAATACACACTGAGGACAAAAATCACCCTTGAAGTAAAATCTGTTTTCACTCTAAAAACTTCATATGCCAAAAGAAGTCTAAGGATCATCCAGATGTTGTCTTCTGACCACCACTACCTTCAGCCTCTTCTTCCTGGCCACGATGAATTCAGTCTTGTCTGTGATGTACAGTAAACCAGTTACACACAGATTCCAGGGTAGTTTTGCTGGTTGTGTAACATGGAAATACGCTTGCAGGAAATAAGAGTATATAATCCCCCAAAACATCAGCCGGCACTGTCCCACTATGGCATAATCCGGATGTGATCCCAACATCCAGAACTGTTGCCAGCAAAGAAGAGCCTAATTATAGCTCCTTTTCCACTGGGTGTTTGGAGTTCCCTGATGAAACACCTCCTCCAATAGCTGAAAAATTATCAGAGAAGTTAAAGACAGTGCTGGCTATAGGAAACTGCACAGCAGTTCTAAAAGTCACGCTGCACAGCCCAGGAGTCAAAGGTCTGACAGAGCCCAGACAGCCCATCAGGAAACACAAGCCGGTTTCAGAAGCCAGCGCCGCAGAGGGGAAGGTCGCGGGCACCACCCAGGCAGCCACCACCTTACCCCTCAGCCTCCGGGTACTCTTTTACACTTGGGTCAGACACAGGGAAAGGGGAGAGGGAAAACGTTATGTGTGTTGCAAGGCTGAACTCATGTCTTCAAGGTTTGTCAGGCTGCTTTCGCCAATAGGTCACCACGCCCTCCCCACATGAAAGAACCGCACTGAAATCAATGCCAATAACTTCTGGCCCCGGGCTGACATAGCGTTTTGCTCTTTCTCTGATGTGATGTGAATAAGCAAAGAGAGGTGTTGAACTGAAGTGCCTCAGACACTGCAGCACGAAGCATAACAAGGCCCCCTTTTCTGTTATGATATGCTCTGACATATGGTACTGAATGTACTTGATTATTGCCTAAATTCTGTTAATTTCTGGGAATCGGTAAGGAAGCAGACTTCCAGCTAAGATCCTTATCCTTATATACCTCCTGGAGCCGGTCACTTCAGTAACATTTTTCAGCAATACAGTAATGAAGGAGCTCCTTATATGAGCCACCGGACTGCCCTCACTCTTTTCCCTCACCTCTTACTTGCTTCCAATAAAACCCCTACCTGGGGAGAGTGAAAAGAAATGGAAAAAAGGGGAAGTCAAGAAGTGAACAGCTTTCCCGGGCTGAATCCCACTTACTCTGGCTGCCTGCTATGGTCTGGAGCAGATGATCCCAAGCTGTGCTCTGCTGGTTACTTCATAGCTGTGCAGTGGAGCTACAGAGGCAGGCAAAGACCACCCGCAAGGCGTCTCCATCATCTGGGAATACTGGTGTGGGCCACCTTAACCAGGTCTCACAGGTCTCAGAGTAAAGCTGATGAGCAAACGCGGGGCTGGGCTGGCAGTCTGCCTTACATCCAGGTGTTTGTGGCTGTCCCCTAACCAGCTGCATGAGCCGGTGTTTGAGACAACTCTGGAGATCATATCTACAGGTGCGTTGTCTCTTCAGCAGAAGAGTTGGGGCTGGGCAGTGGCCTCCAGGGTCATCTTGGTCTCTGAGGCACATTGCCATCTCAGCTCCCTTTATCTCTCTGTGTTTTGTTTTGTGCCCAAACTTCTGCATGGCATTCCTTGTGGAAGAGAGATGTGCAAGAGAGATGCAGTACTGCAGGCAGAAGAAATAATTTATGATGAGCTAATAAAGCAAGGGGTCATAATGTGCTTTAATGGGTAAACATAAAGTTGTTTGCATCTTCCAGAGAGTGGAAACTTATCAATTAACCCCACTAGCTCAGGGACATGAGATCTCTGCAGATATCCTGATTCGGGTAGCGCTAGAGGACTTTTTGTCCTTCTAGAGGCATTTTGTCCTCTGGATAGTCTTCCTAAAAGACCTTAGACTTCAGACCTCCAAGAATAAGGATGCAGAAAAGTTATCACCAGTAAGAGCTGAAAACAAGACTGAAGAGAGGCATCTGCCACCTTTGTTCTCCAGTGGATGTCACTGCCTCTGAAAACAAGTGGTGGAAACTCTGTAGTTATTTTCCTGGAAGAATGGTTTCTGCTCCAATCTCCTCTCCCATGTTGGTCCTCATTTTCTGTCTCTCACTGGCAGTGCTCTCCTGCTCCACGTCCTCATTCTTGGTGTTTCCAGCCTCCAGCCCTTTCCCTGCCAGACACAAGAGACCCAAAGTAAATACATAAGACCACTGAATTAATAAGGGAAGTGACTGGACCTAGCAAGACAGGCACCTGTCACCTTGGTGGCATCTGTGGGACTCACTCCACTCCCCGTTGGGCACTGCTGCGTACTCAGACCATGAGGTGTTTAAGGCAGGGATTATGTCTTCTGAAGTTTGCACAGAAGTGCTGACTGTGGCCTTTGGGCAGTGTGAACATTAAATAAGAGCCTTGTACTAGAAAACATTCCCACCTGGAAAGGTTCAAAGAAAAGCCTCCTTGTACAAGTGAAATTCCTGCTTGGTGCATAGGCTGTTTGTTTAACAGAGCTTGGCAACTGAAGCAAATCACTGTGCAGGAACAAGCAGAGACTTCCCATTGCTTTCCACCTGCCTTCCCGCAGCCGGATCCACTAACACGTGCCTGCTGTTTTACCAGACTGGGATAGGTGATGAGATGGGGCCTTTTCTACACACAGAGGCGATCCTGCAACTTTCAGAAACATGAAGTATCGGCCCTGAGGAGAAACCAATGAAAATGTCAATGCAATGGACCAACATCTGTTGTTCAAACCATATGTGATGCATTACAATTTCCAACAAAGACTGATACAAGTACATGCTGCAATAAAAATTTTAGCATTAATTATTTTTGAAGATCAAGTGGAAAAATAATTTGTTCTGCTACCCTTTCATTTCTACGGGCTGCTGACAGCAATCCATTTGTTCTAACTGGTCTTGTGTGAGAGCCATAAAGAGGAATTGAAGGAGGAAGGAATGGATTGTCTCACTGAACTTACTGTAATCGAAACTTAAGCAAAAACCATTCACTCTTTCCTGTTTCTCTTACTCCTCCCAGTACTGGCCATACATATCACACATTAAAGGGACTCTGTTTACATGACTGCATTTATGCACAGACGTTACACCTACTACATAAAAGCAATGCTTGAAAAAAAGCAGTACTGTATTTTAAGCCTTCTGCGATGACTTTCTTCTTGAGTCTCTGAATTTCTGGTTTCACCATGTGCAAAATGGGATACATGCCCTCTTGCTGCAAATTGCTTTGAGATGTATGGATAAAAAGTGCTATACATGTACTCCTGACTATGGGCAGTTTATTTGTTCCCCTAATAACCAGATCCCTCAATGAAGAGATTTTTATGAAGATCAACAGGAGAGCAGGGGGGAAAAAAGGCATTTAAATTGGGGTAGGATTTTTAAAAGTGAAATTAGTCCATGCCCCTGTAATATAACATCTAGGAAAAGAAACATTATTTCAACAGGTGCATTTTATATATCACATGCACGTGCGCTTTCACTGCTTGAAGCCCCTCTAGTGAAATTCACCTGGGCAGCAAATGAGCCTGTAAAGTTACATTATTAATTTTCAGGCTAGCATTCCCATTTAGATAATCAGCGTCATGCCTTAGTAATTTACTCAACGAAGCCAATTCAGCAAAATTGCCCTTTTTATAGCATGTGTACCCCATATGTGGAGGCTGGATGTATCCTTTCATTCCAGCATAGTAAGTAAGAACATGTTGTCAAGATGATGTAAACGCAAGGCTTACACTAATCAACCGTGATGCACCATCTAAGAGTTTGACTAGAAGCTGAGTACTCTTTTTATATTTATATGCCATATTTCTGCACATGTTAGAGCCGATATAATAAAGCAACACAGTGCTCATGATCAGACGTGGTGCAAGTTGGACTGCATGTGCAGGTTTCCCGTACTGCCATCAAAGGAGAATCCGTACTGTGCTTTCACTGCCTAGCCACATCTGGGCTGATGTACAGTGGAGAAAGTGTGAGGAAGATCCGGGACAGATCAGGGATCCTCTGGGACAGGAACTCAGAGCACTTCTAGCAGCTTGTATTCAGTTCATTTTGGGGGAAATCTGTCACAAACAGGACCCACAGAATGGAAGGTGGCTAAAATAGGTAGAAGCACTCAATATGTCCTAACAAACATATAGCTGTGTATGAAACATACTGTGTTTGATATTTAGCCACAGACTGAGCAAGCAATTGTGGCCACGGGTTGCAAGCCTGTAGTCTGGTTTTCAGACCCTCAAACCTCCTTCTGACTTAACTTCAGCCATTTAAATGCAGATGCACAGATAAAGCAACCCTCTGGATGTCCTTCACACAGTGTGGATGTAGAGAAATAGTCAGAGAGAGATGCATCCAGTTTATTTCAGACATTTGTCTTATGATGGGATGAATTATTCTCTAAAGGACCCTCACAGTCTCCACTGACTGTAGCAGAAACTTAGAGGAGATAACAAACTTTTAGATGGATTAAATTAGTCAGGAGAAAACACACAGTGAGTTGTATCCACTGGGAAAAGTCTTGATACCGGTATGACTTCACCTGAGTACAAATTTCCAGTCATGCAGAATCAGGGGCAGATGGGGCTGCAGTACAGACAAAATTTCAGCGGTGTTTGTTCAGTGGAAAGTGAGCACCAAATTCAGCCCAGATGAATGATGAACATCGTGAAACAGAATACTCAATTTCATCAAATACATTACAGTGGAGAATCACCTTAATTATTAGTGACTATATTCAAGGCTCATGGAAAATTTTGAAAAAATGTCAGTGTCTCATTTGCTAATTGCTTTTTACTGAAATGGGTATCTCACAGGGGAAAGCACCAGCTGATCCCAGAAGGAAAAGAAGATGAACTTGGTATAATGTATTTTGTGCAAATTAAACAATGTGGAAAACGGAACCTCCAGGGACAGCCTGTGTGAAGAGGTTACAAATCTTGCTTTGCCCAGCAGGGATGATGTCATGCTTTCTGTCAGAATTACTAAAATACAAACATGTATTTTCTGGAACATGGTCTTAAAGATATATGGTCTTTGTACTTACAGACTCACTTTCCCACAGAACTTCGTGAACTGAAGAGTGAACCTTCATAACACTGTAGCAGCCTACAGCTTTTCTTTCTTTTACTGTATCTTGTAAAAATCTTTCAGTTCTTCATGTTAATATCCTTCTCTATATTTTCTGACATTACATCTGAAATGCATTAAAGAATTATTCAAAATTTGGACAGACAAATGCAACAGAACAATTACATTTAAACATTTTTGATCTCAAATGTTTAACAGACCACTACAACTTCACATCTACATACCAGACAGTCCCACAAGAGAGTTTTTCTCTTAGATCTGTTTATGAACTTCATCATGAAAAATGCATTATATCATTTAGATTCACACTTGACTTGCTGCACAGAAATATATGTCTATAGGCATTTTGCAGATTTAACTGATTTGAGATATAAGTGGGTGTGCACAACTTCTATTTCTTATGTGTTGAATTAGCATCCAAGAACTTGAAATAATACAACTGAGAAAAAATTAAGACTGATTTATTAATTTCAAAAACCATCCCACAGATCTTAAGTCTAAAATTTCTTTCCCAAGAACCCCTGGTATAAAATCTCTTAATAGATTTATTTATTTCCCATCAGTGCAACACTGAGATCCAAGTCAGAGCTGTGCAGCCCAACAGATGTCAACCAGTCCTGGGACCAGAGGCCAGAAAGCATGATCCAGGGACAGGGTCAGCACAGACAGGGATTTCCAGATCACAGCCCAGAACTCTAGATCTGCAACTGGGCACGTAGAGAGAGAGAAAGAGGAAACTTCTGTCAGGGTGGTAAATGTGGTTAGGGTGCAGCACTGGAAATAGATTAATTTGCTGTTGGCAGTTTCCACCAGGTGATTTGGTAACCACCCATGATTTTATCAGTGAATTCTGCTGAGCCAGGCCAAATCTTTTCCAGCCATGATCTGACATAAAATCATATGTTATAGATTGTCTAATCTGTCATACTTAGACAGTCCAAGCTATTTTTTTGCTAATTGGTTGCTATGTAACAGAGCTCTGGCAAAACAAATTACGAGGATTTTGGTATCTACCACCAAGACAGGTTAAAAAAAAGAGAGCGGAAGTTAGCACATGGCAAAGCTGCAAACCTATTGTGTCCTGTGCAGTGCTAATTTCCACTGAGCTTGTGCTTCTTGAAGGCAATCAAATTCAAGTGACCCATTGCCTTCAGCACGGTGAGACAATAACATCCTGAGAGACACAATAAATACAATCCTAATCACTCCATGTTTCGACTTCTGTGGCCATAAGCAGTTTCCCTCACCTTAGACTGGCAAATCAAAGTGAGATTGGAGGGCCACCCACATTTCAAAATCAACAATTATTCAAAACCCAAAAGTGGCCCAGCAAATAGCTTGTATCTTGGTGGAAGGAGAGGACCTACCAGCTGTACAGCAACTGGTTCCTGGAGGCCAGATCAGTTTTATAGCTCACAAAGCTAGACATGAACACAACAACTGTATAAATTAGAAGCTTATTTTTTCTTCAATAACCACTTTATGACCTGCTACAATGCGTACCTGGTAAGAAATTAATCTATACTTGTTAGAAGTCCATTGCTTTGGTAGACCCGTTTTTACTTCTTTGTCCTTGCCTGCATTTATGATGGCCCAGTCATTGAACAGCCCAAACAATGTTGTATAGCAAAATATGTGCCTCAGAATACACTCCATCTCATGGGGACAATACACTGCTGTCACACAAGTCAACGATGAAGTTCCCATTGTTTTATTTACATCCTTAATTCTAAAGAAAATGGAAGAGACCAAAGGCTGATGCAGGAAAATTGTG
This sequence comes from Burhinus oedicnemus, assembly GCA_008921705.1. Taxonomy (NCBI): domain Eukaryota; kingdom Metazoa; phylum Chordata; class Aves; order Charadriiformes; family Burhinidae; genus Burhinus; species Burhinus oedicnemus. The sequence goes on along the minus strand of VFFE01008952.1, from coordinate 447,781 downwards.
TCAATCGTCTTCCTGACTTGGATAAATATCACTCTCAATGTGATACCTGTATTACAGAAGAAAAACTATGTGTTCTTTGCTCCCTATCTCAAAGAAATACATATATCAAGAACATACTAATGCTGTATTCTCCCAACAGCCTAGTTGCTGGCTGATGGAATATACCTTCCTTATCAGGCACAACTGTAATACCTTCTCACTCTTATTTCAGGACTGAATTTGAGAATAAAAGGGGTTCAGAGTAAGCAGTGCTGCCCCCTGTGGTTTAAAAGACATGAAAAAGGAGACAGCCATGAATTATCCCTCACAGACTGTGGTGAAGAAAGAGATTATGGGTCAGAGTGGTACAGACCTCTAAATACGTAAAGGATTTCCAATTTGGAAACCATTTTCACACTACACGCTGCAACAAATGTATCTTATCTCATCTATGCTCTCTAGCAACCTGAAACCCCTGAATAATCATTCCTCTTTTTTGCAGCACAAGTCCAATGATGAGGATGTCCAATCAAGAATACAGAATTTGACTGGCACTGTCAGGCTCCTGGAGGAGTCCAACGATGAACAGAAGAAAGCTCTGAAGTCAACTCTTGGATAGTGATGAGAAGTTGGACACTTCAAAGCTCACACAGCTGTAGAAAGGATGTTTACAAATTAAGGCTGACTAAGGTCAAGGACACCTGCTAGTCAAAAAACTTGTAGTTTTTGTTACTAGCCAAATACAAGAAATCTAGTGGAGCCTCCCTGCTGTGCTTATAAGGTCACACAATGTTCTCCATTCTGATCATTCGTGCAAAATTAACTTAGTTCTGTTCTGCTTCCTGCTGTCCCATGACAGATCATAAAAAAATTGCTAATAGTTACTTAAATAACATCCATTTTTCTAAGGGTGATAAAAATTTTGTTTACCCTCTGCAACTGCCAAGGTGTTTTAGTTGGATTTGGATAAATGTTTGTTTGCAACATTAGTGATTCCACTGGAGGAATCCAGCCTGGAAAATTGCTAATTGCATTTTTCCCTCCAAGTCTCAAACCACTCCTAGTGCTTTTATGTGGTTTTTCCCCTCAGCATTGTCATTTCAGCAGCACAGCACTCAAAGACTTTTACCTATTTAAATAATAAACTAGAGCCTAGATACTGGAGTACTTCTCTTACACTGATGTAATTATAAGTCCAAGTCAACAGGGCGTGGTTCTTCAGTTTCTAAGCTTAAAAAGATAAAAACAGTTGAACCAGTTACAATGGGATAAGAAGAGTATGAACTTGCAGTGCCCTCTGTGATAATCGGCTGTGTGCATAGTCTCACCTCTCAAGTAACTTTGCCAATTTATTTCCTTTAGGTCCCGTAGGTATGAATGTACTACTGCATTTCCCATAGAAAAACAAGAGATAGTTCTGGTTGTTCTTTAAAACAGCAGGGAAACTTCACCTTGGTGAGTTTTTCCAGTGGTTTTGACTTGATTCCCAAGAGTAGACTCGTCTTGAACCAAATTTATTCTCTCAGTGTTGCCATTCAGAGGCATTCTCTTCAATCCACCACCTAGAAGGTGATCCTTGAGTCTTGCTTGTAGCATGCTTCCCATTCCTCAAATAATTTTTGCAACTCTTCACAGGAACCTCCTTCAATTTTTCAGCATCGGTCCTCAAGTGCAGACTTCAGAAATGGAGACTGCAGCACATACACTGCTGACAACTGAAAGTCTGGCCACTTTTAAGTGTTAAGAGTTGAGTAGTGAAAAATGGAGACAATCTAAAATTACTAGACACTTTTGAAAACATTGGCCCTAGTGACTGATTCTCTTTCAACATTCACTAGTGTGCACTACTAATACCTCACCTAAAGTCATTGGTTATACCAGTTTTAGTGGAAGAAGAATCAGATCTTCAAGGTCTGGATTTAAATTCTTCATGCCAAAAAATCATAACGAGTTAAAAAAGTTGACACACTCTGGAATTTAAAAAAAGGAATAAGAAAGAGGAACTCCTTTGCCCTTCCTGATTCAGTTTACTTTAACTAGTGACCATAGTGCAAATAAACTAAATAAGCAGCAAAAACAAATACTCTTTCCCCCATCACCCAAACAACTGTTGTGTTCTCAGGGTTTGCAAAGAAAAGGAATATATGTTATTAGCCCAGTTGACACAGCTGTAGAGACGTGGACAGGCTTTTGGACATGTGAGCTGTTTGTTCTTTATAAGAGCTGGAAAGGCCGTGTTAATTCCCTCCTGCCCTCTGCATTTGCAAGGGGATGTGAATTCCCTGTGTTAATAACTCACAACTATTATGATCCTTTCTCTGCTTAAATGCAGAGTGATTGTCCAGCTGCCAAATACGGCATCTGAAGTGGAAATTTAGGGGGGATTCTGGAGTACAAAAAGTATCTGCAGGAGCAGAAAGACACAGGAGTCTGCACTTTGAGCCAAGAAATTTGGTTATATATCTGTGCCTTATCAAAAAAAGTGGGTGATTTGATTTGAGCTGGATGAGGAATGCAGTGACCATCCTGGGAGGGGACTGGTACCATGGCAGCCAGCCTATTTTTCAGTATATCCACAACATCTTGAAATTCAAGTTGCAAAGCACTCACTGGAAGAGGTGAGGCACTAGCCATAAAAAGCCATGTAGACTGTCTTCATCTAACCTGGCTTTGCCTTGGCTGTGGCTCCTGGGAGAGCCTCCCAGTTCCCACCGCTCCAGTTGCACCCTTGCACCGTTCCCTCCCCAGCATCCCTGCCTGGCCATACAACACACCAACATACAGCCAGGACACCAGCATCCCAAACCACCCCGTAAAGCAGACATGCTGAATAGCTCACACACGACTGCGGTTACAGATCTTCCTGGGGTCCTTCAAGCATATTGACATTAAAATGTCGTATTGGCCAGGCACAAAGCCAAAGCAGGTTTTTTTTCAGGGTGAGTGAGATTTGAACCCCAGAGTTCAATTTGGAGATACTGTGACTCTTTCTAGCTTTCTAAATCATAAAGGATGATGACCTTTTAGCTAGTGAACTCAGCAGTGCATGGACCAGTTGATTGTCAGGTTAACTGGTGTAATTTGTCACCAGTTGACAATTGCATCACTGACAAAGATTTCTAACATCAGGTCTGTGCTCACTACATAGCTGCATGCCAGAAGATGAAAACACGTGGCATTTTTTACCACTTTACACATCTGGAAATTCAAAGTTAACCTACATTTGGAGACTCTAAACTGAAAAATAAACAAAATCTAATCAACTGTGGCTTCATGTAGCTGTGGAAACAGCTATGGCTTGAGAGCAGCTGTGCTTGTTATTTCAATGCTTTCTGATGTGCTACAGTAAGTTACGTCTCAGTTACAGGGAAGTTACTCCTCTGTTACATCAGTCAGGGTAATCTTCTGCACTGTGTGTTTGTTGAATTACTTGCGGTGCATCACAGAGCTGCTGACCTGAGAAATCCCACACCCACAGCATCAAACCCAACTAATGGCAGTGTCCTGCAAATGCCTGCAGAGAAATTGGTGGGTGACCCGCCGCTCCGACCTCAGCACGCTTGCAGGCTCGGAGGACTTCACTGGGTGCTATCTGCAAACCCGATCTGCAACAGCAGCCCCTCTCCTACAGACGTGTCCGGCCACATCTCACCACCCCTTACCATGTGACAGGGCTGTGCTGACATACATCACGAAAAATTGTACCTCACTGGAAAATATTGTCCTGAAATAGTACCGAAACTCTCTGTCTGGCATCTTGCAATTGCTTTTAAGTTCCTTGTCCCGTTTAGAGCCTGATCTAAGGCTGATAAAATCAATGAACAGATAACACTTGGCAGAAAGGGGCTTTGAATCTGACAGTGTGGCTGCCTTATTGCTAGCCACATTACTGTAGAGATGTATGGTATTCAAGGAAAAGAGGGATTTGTGGGAAGTTTAAATGTGGAAGGAAGAAAGGAAGGAAGGGAGGAAGGGAGGAAGGGAGGAAGGGAGGAAGGGAGGAAGGGAGGAAGGAAGGAAGGAAGGAAGGAAGGAAGGAAGGAAGGAAGGAAGGAAGGAAGGAAGGAAGGAAGGAAGGAAGGAAGGAAGGAAGGCTGGTTTCCAAAGCTGTTTTCTGACTTAGTATTTTAACAGTATAAAAGCAACTAGCTCCCTTCAAAAGTAGCATTTGTTTTTAGGAGCCTAACTTGTGCTTTCTAATATGCTGAGGAAGCAAAGTCTGCTTCAAGAAGAGAGCTGAGATCCAACAGGCAGAGAGGGATTTTCTAAGGGAAACAAGAAGAACCAACTGCAGCAATGGCTCCAAACTTTTTTCCATTTTTGCCTTTGGGATTTCGTAAGCAGTGAATCAAACCCCCTCAGAATGAGCCCACGCTGTGTAACAGACCTCACAGAAAGAGACACCCGTACATTAGCACTTCACCATTCATCACTCACTGGGTAGGCTATGGAGGTTACCCCAGTTTACTGAGGCCTCATGAAGGGGTCTCCAGCACACTTGGTCTCTACCCCAGGACTGTGTTTGTGTAGTAATTATAGCCATGACAGCTAATTGAGTTTTTCCAATCAATCACACTGGAAGTTTTGTTTGTTTTCCTGTGCTAGGGAACAGGAAGGTTTTACCCTTTTCTAAACAGTGAGAAAGAAATGAAGGATATTTTTCAGGCGCAAGTTGAAGATTATTATTTAAGAAGGGTTCAATTAGCGAAAATCCTACTTACTTTAAGTGAGAGCCTGTATGTAATGACACTGAGTTTTATCTGCACTTCATAGTAGATAACCAAAAGAATTTCATAACAGAAGTCAGCTCCCCTTCAGCTGATACACAGAGAGGGAAAATGGATGTTACAAAGTCACTCCACAAGCTGGAAATAACTGTCAGGTCTCTTGAGCACTGCTCTCTAATGATTATTAGACCATACAAGCTCCAGCATCAGACAAGAACCGTGCAGCTGATTGCAGCCACAAGTATCCAGGTTTGGTTGCTGCAAAGGAGAGAAGGAATCTTCCTGTTCAGAGAAATCAAACCAGCAAGGACAGTAGCCCCTGAGATAAGGAACTGTGTTTTGCCCTTCCTCTGTACCTTTGCCAAGTTAATTAGTGACTGATGGCCGACTGAAGAAAAGCTGTCATAAGGCTGGGGCATGCTCAAGCCTACACATACACAACTCAGCAGGCTGGTCACTATTCCGGGTTGCTGGTCTGTGGGACAAGGCAAATACTCCAGCTCATTGCTTCACTCAGCGGAGTCACACTTCTCTTTTCATGCAAATACTAGCACAGACCATGGCAAGTTTTCCGTCATTACAGTTTACATCAATTTTTCTTATATTTGTCTGTTCAGTGCCAAAATTTCTTATTACATGAAATTAAGGTTTTGAAAAAGTTTCTATCTACCTTTATGACTCACTAAGAAATAAAAAGACATAGTACATCCCAAAAGGCTGCATTCCACTCTTCTGTGCACAACAGACTTGCTCTGAGTTTGGTAAATATCTGTCAGGATCCATGCTGACACAGTTCCTCCTACCTCAGGGCAGGGGAATGGACTAAATCACCTGGTTTCCACTTTTCTGCGTTAGCAGATCCCTGAACAAATAGCCATGGGAGTGCATCTTCTGTAGAGCAAATTTAGGCCCACACTTCCTTTGGGGGTGAGGAATTCTTTTAATAACTCCACTTATCCAACCTCTGCACTTATAAAGAATGAAGAAGCTGAAAGTTTGCAAAACCAGCTCTGCTTCCTAATAGTCCCGGAGAACAACTTTTTTTTTCCCCTGGAGGTATAAACACAAGGCAATGTCCTACTAGTGAGTCTAACAACAGACCTGTAATCAAGTTGTAAAATGCCACTGTGGGGAAGTAGAGAAACTAGCAAACTAGACAACAAATGGGATTAATACACTGTATTGAATGGGCTGCTCTTTCCTAAACGGTCCAACAGCAAGTAACATCTGACACTGGCTCTACGAAGCTTTGACCGATACCAGCTTCATCTGTTGTTAGCATCACTGAGCGAGGTTGCTGGATATTTCCTACACAAAATCAGAGGTGAAAAACAGGATTTGATAGATCACGAAAAAGAAATGCTTCGTTTACCTTGCTACTGGCAGAAAACTATGCTCATCCCTGGCAAAGGGACAGCAGACTGCCAGTGACCTCCTTAATTGCTCTTAAACTATCAAATTTGGGCTAAACTGTGATTTAAATGATACCCAATACTTATATTCATTTTCTTCCCTGAAGACATCTTTAGCTACTGTATTTGAGGAAGGTTGGATACCAAGTCCTATCCCTTCTGCCCTGGGAACTGGTCAAAGGCTTCTTTACTACAGTTCATCAGAATTCTTTGAATTTAAAACTTATATTAAAGATCCATGGCTTTCTGGTATGTTAAATATCTGTGTTGTCTTTCAGTGTAGCAAATGTTGGCTTCCTAGGACATTAAACATTAAAAACCCCAAAATTGCTCTATAAGGAAGACAGATTGCTAAAGGGTTTGGATTGCTTATGGTCCAGTGATTAAAAACATAAATTCAGTACTGCATTGATCATGATTCACTCACTCTTTTTGCCAAAATCTCTATTTAATGTGAACTTTTCTCTGCATGTGCTGTACATCTACCACTGAGATGCAAACAGAAAAACTGGAGACGCAAAAGTGACTGAAACAAAATCCAAGAGCTCAGCTATGCTCAGATCCAAACTCTTGCTTCAATCTATTAATAACACAGAAAATACAAGTTACTTGAAATGTGCACAGAGTTTATATTTAATCCTTTTTCTCCTAATCCTCACGGAGTACCATAATAAGGGTGATCCCCTGTAGGCAGGCAGGCAGCAGAGCCTTTGATGGCAAATGAGTTATAAATCAACAGCAAGTCAGAGATGTTAAGGTTGTATCTTCCCTAGGAAAAAAGATATATTTTTAACTTGAATTAGCTACCACAGTGCATAGCTCTAATGAAGACAAAGTAGTTGATAGCTTTCACAGGGGTTAGTGGGTCAAAGTAAACCCTGGGGCTGCCCTAGGCTTTAATCAGATCTGCCAACATCTATCAGAATTAAACTTTCTTCTCCAAGATTTTACCTCATCTTAGTATACTAAGTCCTCTGTCTTCATTTAAAAATACTCTTTTTCCCCCTAGTGAAAATGAAGTCTTAGGGGTAAGAATAACAAGAGGTGTGTTGACAGTTCAAGTGGAGGGTAGGAAGGATAGGGAGAAATAATGGGAAAACAAGATGGGAAAATGAGTGGTTTATTGGCATTGGGGGATAAAAGTTAAAAAAAAAACAAACAAAAAAACCCAAAACAAAACAAAAAAAAACCCACCACACCCAAACCACAAAGATAAAGTAGATTTCAGATATTAGATACAAGCAAGGAAGTGTAGGTACAGATTTAGCTGGCTGTGAAATACTTCCATATATCAGTATCTTAGGATCAAAGAAAATTCAATACAGTATCTACAAAACTTTTATGAAATCTTTGATCTCTTCTTTTCCTGATCAATAGACAGACATATGGACAGACTGTATTGCACACAGATATTATATTCTGAAGGGAACAGATAAGAGGAGAAATTATTGTGTATTTGACGACATCATATAATCCTTCTGGTCCTACCTGCTCTGTTAGAACTTTCAGGAGAACATCCAGTACAGACATCCTCAGGTATGGCAACCATCTTCTAGTTATTTGGTTGTTTTTTCAGATTCCACTTTTTTCTTCCATATATATTCACAGGGACTGTTTCAGATCAAGTCAGGAATTGGGGAAAACTATCTATTAACTTTGGGACCTCCATCTGCTCCTGGCTGCTCAATCTCAGCAGTGCAAACACAGGTTTTTGGTGGGAATATTGATATTAACTGCATTCCAGGACTGAGCTAAAATATAAAGTGATGTGCCATGTCAGTCCTAACTTGGTCTAAACAGGCTTCAGCAGCAGCTAATGAATTCAGACGGGAAGGAAGGCTGGTCTTTGAGTGATTATAACCTGGTATAAAGACTGAACAGCATCTTACCCTAGGACAATGACTGGATATTGATTGCACTTTGAGTTGATTTCTCATTCAGCAATAAGAAAGTCGCATAGATCCACAGTTAGTTTGGAAATTAGCATCTTGCTTTCACAGCACTCTAGGGTTCGTCAGTAAGATATGATGAGTGAAGAGTGGATGATTCAATCAGTCAGAAATCAGGGAAAGTACAGTATTGACTCTGGAGGCTCCATCGGCTCTTGGCTGGCTGCATCTCTGAAGCTTTTCAGAGTTCCCATTTGCTGAGGGATAATTAATTTCTACTGGTTCCCAGAAAAGAAAATTGTAGGCCACATCTAGAGGAGCTATTTTTGTTGTAAAGAGCAGAGAGGCAAAACCTTTACAGAGGGAGCGCTACAAATTTAACATCCTCTCCATCGTTATACATGCAACACATTCACTGCCTGTAAATGTCACTGTGCACTGATCTTCACCTTGCTCCATGAGCAGTGTAAGGTGTGGCACTGCTGGACTTCCAACTTGGATGTGTTAAAGCTCTGGACAAGCGCACACCTTCTGTTTCCTTTTAGGACATCTCAATTGGGTCACAAAGGAAAAGGTGAATATTACAAGCTGAGATCTGCAGAACCCAATAACATTGCAGACTGATAATCAAGTGAAAATTCACATAGACTTGACCAGGGATTTGGATGTGTCTTGTGTCCGTGTTCAGACCAAAAGACCTCCCTTATCCCAGGAAGAAAAGAAAAAGTCTGCATGTATATGGAGTGCACAAGGCCAAGCAGATGCCTCTAGAGCCAAGACTGGAAACGTGAACTCTCGTGAGGCTGTTTATCACACATTTGTAACCATTGCTGAAAAACAGAGCAAAAGGTGTCTCTCTGGCTCATGAGAGCACTTCCAGCTTCAGGCAGCACCACATTTGCCTTGACAGCAGTCTATATTTATGGCTGGATATGTGATCATCTCTCTGGCTTTGAGTAAATTCAGATTCATTCTGAACCCTATAAGCACTGGCTGTCCCTGGCCCTGCTCTCAAGGAGAATACCTTTCCCAGGAGTCCCTCCTAAGTCTTGCATTCACTTCTACCCCCAAAAACTTCATGACACTTACTGCCCCTCACTGGGGTGTTGTGTGGTACCAGGCAATGTGAGAAAACTGTTTCAGTGCGATCACTTCCTTGTCTTCTATCCTTTTCATCCCAAGGCATGTGTCTGCAAGCGCAGACATTCCCCAGCTGCCAAGAGTCTAATCATGATAACCTTTTTTACAAGGCCGTGGTGGTCCAAAATGGGTGTTTTCAGTACAGGACAAAAAGCTTCATGCTGTGATGCTCTGAGCCCTTTGGAAAGCAGAGCTCTGTCTTGGTGGCCTGTGCCAGTGAACACAACTGGGAAAGGAATATATATGAATGATCTACAGAAAGGTTTCAAGTTTGTCATTACCTAACATTTTCTGAAAAACAAAAACCCACCTTCCCTTCCAAAGGTGATGGGTAAATCACGCTCTGGAAGCCTGGGCTGCCCAGACCTAGGACAGAGGGCAGAAACAGCTGCTGGCTCTTCTGTTCCTCTCTTGGAGCAGCTGCTCCAGCCATAGCTGTAGTTGCTGTTCCAGCTGCTGCTTGTGGTCACTCCCTTGATCTGTACTCCTGCGGTGCTGTCAGCCCGTGTACCCCGCTGTACATAATCCAGGGGGTTATAATCCCCTGATAGTACACGGATAGCATACTATCGACCCAACAGATAAATTATACTATTTGCTCAGGGGGTTGATGTTCTGGCCCCACTGGAAAGAGTGGTTAAGAAAAACAAACTGTGCCATTTTTCTGTGTAAGATGTAGTTCACTGAGAACTGCATGATTCTCCCTCTCACTCCTAGAGAGACGATCTCCCTTTTTCTTTTATCTTTTCTTGTATTATCTGTTTCATTTGCAGGCTTACTCTGAGTACACGATGCTTTTCACTTCATTGTTAGGTTCTCGTGGCAGTACCACAGTTCACATTTCCTATTCCAGAAACTGTTCTTCAAAATGAGTATTCTGGATCTTCCTGTGCTCTGGCACCACTTCTGTAATGATCAATGCATGCTAACAGGTAAATGTGGCAGCACTTGAAGGAAATTTTCAATGCACTGGCACTACATAATAAGTAAGACCATCCAACATAGGAACTATGACAACTCTGCAACAGAGTTGGTTGGATCTTAGAGCACTTATGCAACAATAAGTATAAATTTTCATTACCATTTGAAGGCTTCCTAAGCTCCATTCATCAACTAGCTTACTGATCATATCCCTTCAGAGCTGGATAATATCCAATTCTTTGACTAATCAAAATCTTTTCCTATCATGTCATTGTTGACACTCAAGCGTTATATTAGCTTAGACATCATATGGAAAAAAATGTAATGATCCATAACTGGATGATTAAGTCTAACCTATAAACACTGATGTTAATGACTACCAGGCTGCCATGTTCTTGTTTGAAGTCTGATGGCTAAAACTTTGTTTTCCCCTTACAAAAAAAAAAACCACTCTTAATTTCCTGGAACAACATGGAATAAATTCCTGTTCCGTCCAACACAATTTGAGCATTTTAGCTTCCTCAGTTAAAAGCTCTGTTTCTTGGAAAATACGGTGTTCATATGGCTCTACTTAATAAGCAGGAATTAATTTTCCTCTTCATTGACTGTTTGGAATCTTTGCAATTCCAGAGAGACCATCTGAGTCCTTTATATTCTCTACCTAAAATTGTGCAACACAAGCATTCTTACTAAATGCTCTGATATTCCTTAAAATGCTTGTGGCTATTTTGTCATGGGTTGTGTACATAATAATGCAGAGTAATCCTCTTTTCTAGATACACACATGGAAAGAATGAGATCTTTATAAATTAGTAATGAATACAAAGTAGTCCAAAGAAAATGGCAATATCTGAGGCCAGTATTCTAGATATTTCCGAACCAAAATATTACACAGCTAGGAGAGGTTATAATAAGATGCTGATGTGCTATTAAAAATAGATTTGGAAGTAAACTAGGCTAATCATACATACCTAAGTGAGATCTCTCTGAAGCCTTATTTAAATGAATTGACATGGTTACAGAGGAAGTACAAATGCAACTAGTTATGTCTCCTAGATCTAGGGTTTTTGTCTGCTCTTGGCTTCTCACATTTCCCTACACAAGGATCAAAAAAAGGCTCTGTATGAGTGAAGGAGTCTACCATGTGTAATCTATTATAGCTATGACACAATATTGTCTCCTATTTGCAGTGCAGCAATTCCTGCAAAGGCAATTAGGACAGAACCCCAGGACTTCAATGGGGGGCGGGTATCGACAGGGGTGAAACCGTTCCTGAATGCTAGCATGGAAGACTTCTTCCTGACTTGGTCCTTACACATCTGTGATTCTCGTTTCAGCCAAGGTACATAAAACCTGTCTGTGACTGGAGTAGTCACCAACTGACCACTACCAAATTGGCAAACAGGTGAATCCAGGGAAGAAACTCCATTCATTGTCCGGCAGGCATTTTGTAGGAAAATCAGAGTCTCCAGAACAACACATCTAGGAGTAACAGATGTTGTCCAGCAAAGGCAGACCCTGGTGGGACTATTAAGCCAGGGAGTGAGTGGTTTCTCTGTGCTGTATTCATTGAAAGCACACACCCCTTTCCTTTTATTTCAGGCATGGACTGCACTCATCTTTCACAAGATAATGAAAATTAAGTATTTTCTTACTGGCCAAAGTAGATCGGAAGGAAATATTTTTGACTGTGATATGTATTTCACATTATAATGCCCCTGTGGTGTAGTCTTTCTGTACTGTATTGGTTAAGTAAACTTCTACAGAGAGAAGGCATTAATCATTACATTTTGCCCTAAAAAGATTACTTTCTTTCTATTTGACGTTCTTTACCTGCCAGGCAAAAGTGTCCTAATTAATCAAAACCATTAAGAAGGGTTAATTGTCTTTTTCTGAGCCATCCAAGGACCAGAATTAGCTCGAAGCTATTTTCTCTTCCTCTGCTCTGCCATGCAAAGTGTTCACAGAGTATCCAATACATGTAGGTTGCCGTTCTAACATTTAAACTATCCTCTGCTAAGCTGTGAATTTATGTTTCTTCATGTCTCAGGAGCCAATATATTCAAAAGCATCTGGAAAGTCTCAGTGCTGTCCACCTGTGACTCCTGACTGTCCCATGCCTGCTGTGTTCAGACAGCAGGCCAGAGAGCAAGAGTTCTGCACACCGAACCCCTACCATACAGGGTTAATTTGAAAAATGCTTCATAAGTTGATCAAAAGCTGAAAACCATTAAGAGCAATTTGTTCTTTTCAACAGAAATAAGCTTATGAGCATTTTCTCTTTGATGGTTTCCATTAGCCAGAAAACATGGTCCTGCAGCAAGTCCTTCTCCTAATGCAGTTCTTTTATATGTGGGGCCTCAGTTAGACAATAGAGCAGGATCTGGTTGATTTCCAAGCTCTGTAACATAAACTGATGGAAAAGAGAGATTGGACCTGATATATACCAGTATTCATAAAAACAAATGCCCCGTTGGCAGCACAGCAGAAAGGGATGCTGTGCGTGGATTACCAATGTGGTGGTGGGAATGGGTGAAGACGGATGTGAGCTACCCTGCCCATGATCGAAGTTGGTCAGATGTAAACCAAACCCAGTCTGGAAGCTTTATAGCTGACTTCATGCGGAGTTTGTGCCCTGGATAATATATCCTGCCTCTCAGAAAGGCTAATTACGTCACATGGAGCTCCCACTACACAGCTCTTACATCAGAGCCCTTAGCACTTGGAGGTCCAGTGCAGAAGTTCAGGTCTGCCTTTAGACATAGCTACTGTCTGCAAGCAAGAGAAGGGAAACTAGCAGATGTGATTATATTTTTTTTTAGATCTTTAAGACATGTAAAAATCAAGGAACTGGAACACATATCTGGGAGAGGCTGCTGAGGTCAGACTCTTTCATTGCAAGCATCAGTATCACCTTTATAAAAATATACATCTTCCTCTTTTTTCCTCATTTCTTGGGTTGGAAGCTCTTCCAGAGTCTCTCTGCTCAGATTGTAAGAACTTCTTTTCATTCTGTCAGACACGGGCAGTTGGGAGAGGGAAAGAAACCATGGGCAGCATCAGGCAGTGTGATGGCCGCCAACAGTCTACTCATGGCTGAATTTTTGTAATGACCAGATCTGAGCAAGAATTTGAAACAGGGAAAAGAATCAGATATGTAAGTATTTGGAAATATCTCAGCCAGGGGCAAAAAACATGAAACAACAGAGCACATCTGTATTTGAAATTAAAATGATCTGGACCGGCTGGCTGAGTGGGCACCCTGGGTTTGCTGAACACAAAAGCTGACTTCTCAGGAAAAGAGATTGTACACAATGAGAGGGGGCAAGGAGCTTCAAAGTGAAAGTCTGGAGGAGAGAAGAAGGAGTCAGTGGGAGGAGACTGCAATTGCCTATGACAATGCGGGGCCAAAGAAGATGGCAATGTTAGAAAGGAACTGCAGAGCTTTAAATGCCCAGAATTACTCTGTGGCTTCGTCATAGAGCGGATACCCCCCTCACAGCTTACCAGGCCTGAGCTGGGGATCCACCAGGATTCACTGAGAAAACATCATTTCCTAAATCAATAGCAATGCTTTTGGTTGTGC
>VFFE01008952.1:386132-433174 GCA_008921705.1 Burhinus oedicnemus | reverse complement strand
CTAAAAAGATTACTTTCTTTCTATTTGACGTTCTTTACCTGCCAGGCAAAAGTGTCCTAATTAATCAAAACCATTAAGAAGGGTTAATTGTCTTTTTCTGAGCCATCCAAGGACCAGAATTAGCTCAAAGCTATTTTCTCTTCCTCTGCTCTGCCATGCAAAGTGTTCACAGAGTATCCAATACATGTAGGCTGCCGTTCTAACATTTAAACTATCCTCTGCTAAGCTGTGAATTTATGTTTCTTCATGTCTCAGGAGCCAATATATTCAAAAGCATCTGGAAAGTCTCAGTGCTGTCCACCTGTGACTCCTGACTGTCCCATGCCTGCTGTGTTCAGACAGCAGGCCAGAGAGCAAGAGTTCTGCACACCGAACCCCTACCATACAGGGTTAATTTGAAAAATGCTTCATAAGTTGATCAAAAGCTGAAAACCATTAAGAGCAATTTGTTCTTTTCAACAGAAATAAGCTTATGAGCATTTTCTCTTTGATGGTTTCCATTAGCCAGAAAACATGGTCCTGCAGCAAGTCCTTCTCCTAATGCAGTTCTTTTATATGTGGGGCCTCAGTTAGACAATAGAGCAGGATCTGGTTGATTTCCAAGCTCTGTAACATAAACTGATGGAAAAGAGAGATTGGACCTGATATATACCAGTATTCATAAAAACAAATGCCCCATTGGCAGCATAGCAGAAAGGGATGCTGTGCGTGGATTACCAATGTGGTGGCGGGAATGGGTGAAGACGGATGTGAGCTACCCTGCCCATGATCGAAGTTGGTCAGATGTAAACCAAACCCAGTCTGGAAGCTTTATAGCTGACTTCATGCGGAGTTTGTGCCCTGAATAATATATCCTGCCTCTCAGAAAGGCTAATTACGTCACATGGAGCTCCCACTACACAGCTCTCACATCAGAGCCCTTAGCACTTGGAGCTCCAGTGCAGAAGTTCAGGTCTGCCTTTAGACATAGCTACTGTCTGCAAGCAAGAGAAGGAAAACTAGCAGATGTGATTATATTTTTTTTTAGATCTTTAAGACATGTAAAAATCAAGGAACTGGAACACATATCTGGGAGAGGCTGCTGAGGTCAGACACTTTCATTGCAAGCATCAGTATCACCTTTATAAAAATATACATCTTCCTCTTTTTTCCTCATTTCTTGGGTTGGAAGCTCTTCCAGAGTCTCTCTGCTCAGATTGTAAGAACTTCTTTTCATTCCCAAGCTAAATGGATGCATGGGCGATTTATATCCCGTTGCTCTTCTAGGCCATTTTAATTCTTGTGGGTTTGGATTCAGTTGATTCAGTTTGTGAATTCCTGCCAATACCTAGTTCAAGGATGAGGATTCTTTCTGCCCTATTGCCAAGACAAATTAAGAACTAAAAGATAGAGCCTACCCTAAAGTGTTAACAGATTTAGCCTAAAGGCAGATGGCAGACACGGGCAGTTGGGAGAGGGAAAGAAACCATGGGCAGCATCAGGCAGTGTGATAGCCGCCAACAGTCTACTCATGGCTGAATTTTTGTAATGACCAGATCTGAGCAAGAATTTGAAACAGGGAAAAGAATCAGATATGTAAGTATTTGGAAATATCTCAGCCAGGGGCAAAAAACATGAAACAACAGAGCACATCTGTATTTGAAATTAAAATGATCTTGACCGGCTGGCTGAGTGGGCACCCTGGGTTTGCTGAACACAAAAGCTGACTTCTCAGGAAAAGAGATTGTACACAATGAGAGGGGGCAAGGAGCTTCAAAGTGAAAGTCTGGAGGAGAGAAGAAGGAGTCAGTGGGAGGAGACTGCAATTGCCTATGACAATGCGGGGCCAAAGAAGATGGCAATGTTAGAAAGGAACTGCAGAGCTTTAAATGCCCAGAATTACTCTGTGGCTTCGTCATAGAGCGGATACCCCCCTCACAGCTTACCAGGCCTGAGCTGGGGATCCACCAGGATTCACTGAGAAAACATCATTTCCTAAATCAATAGCAATGCTTTTGGTTGTGCGTACGTTTCTTGGGAGGTCTCACTGCAGAGACAGGCTAGGCTCAACCCTGTTTACCTTCTGAAGCCTCACACAGTCAGTCCTGCCATGAAATGTCTGCAAAATGTATTATTTCGTTTGTCTGGCTCTGAGTTATTTTGTCTCTCGGTTATTGGAGTTTGTTTTAAAACAAAAGCAATTTATCTCAATGACTGTTGTGACTATAGTCTGATCTTCCCATTATTTCTACACCCTCTGGAGCAGTTAGTGGTGAAATTTCCTCCTGCTTTATAAATCAATAAATTATTTAGACAAGATATCGCTTTGAACTGCCAGCATTGAACTGCCAGCATTTGACTATCAGAAGCCTAATAGACAGCCCACAGACAAGCAGAATACTCTTTTACCTACATGATAACAGGCAAGAGTAAAATCACACCATTTCTGTCAAATGTATTAGTCTGAATAAAAGTCATCCTTTAACTAGCTGGAGAGGCAAAGTGTGCATTGCCCTGTAACATGCTTCTGAGAACTGGCAGAGAAAATCATTCTTTCCACCAGGGATTCCAGGCATTTGGACAGAGTAGCTTGAATATGACTAAAAAGGTTGCAAAATCTTTAAACAGTGTCCCACGAAGCATATAATGTACCCTCTCCTTGCATCTCCTATAGCAATTAATGCCAGTAAGTATAAACTAATTGTTAACATCTGTGTTAAGTGGGAGCAGTAAAGCTGTGTTTTTTCTCCTGTAGTTTCAGAGGATAAAGCTGTACTTCAGCTTCAAACACCCTGGAAGAACAGACCAGGAGAAGAACACTGGAATCAAGAAACAAAACAAGATTTTACACTAGTGCTTTTTATTATGGCTTCATCTCAACAGACCCTTTGCAAGTATTAAAAAGGGCTTTAAATCCTCATGTCAGTTACATATCTCTGCCTCACTGAAATGGTAGGTCAGGGCAAAAAAAATTAGAAAAAAGTTGTCTTTATCAGCAAACAAGGGATTAGTGGTTTCAGATCACTGCCTAGCAGACCGTGTAGCTACCAAGACTCACTAAATTGGTCTGCAGTGATCCATTGCTCATTTTCCACAATGGCAAATTTCATAAACGTAATGTTCATTGATGGAACCACCTAAGCAATGTCACCTCTCCAATCTACACTTTGGTCTAGGGATGGTGCTGGGCACCTTCAAGCAGCACAACAGCTGCCAGCTAGCACACACTGTGACTGCTCTCTGCTTAGGAGAATGGCAGAATAGTACAGGCAAGGAGGCTTAGAGTTTTTCCTTAAATCTATGCTTTGTAAGGTATGTCCCATTCTGCTTAGAAAAGGTGGACTCCAAGAGGTATTCTTGAAATCAGAAGGTGGTTGTGAGGTTTGTGACTGTCATTTCCAAAATGAATCCGCACTGAGAGAGAGAGCAAAGAAACTCGTGTATGGAGACAACAGGCAGTGGTGCACTGCAGATGCACTACAGGTTTTTCAACTTGCGTTTGCTTCACAGTAACATGTCAACATCCGGATCTTGCAGCTGGATCCTCCTCAGTTTCTGAAGAACAGTGTAGCCGTCCCTGCTAAATGAATCCTTTTTTTTCTTCTCCATAGCAGGCAAAAGCATCTCTACCAAATCTTTCTTCATATTTGTAGAACAGGATCCAGGGAGACCTTATAGCAGCCTTTCAGTACCTAAAGGTGGCCTACAGGAAAGATGTACAATTTATCAGGGAGCGCAATGATAGGATGAGAGGTAGCCGTTTTAAACTGAAAGAGGGTAGATTTAGATTAGACACAAGGAAGTGTCTTTACTGTCATGGTGGTGAGACACTGGAAGAGGTTGCCCTGATAAGTTATGGATGCCCCATCCCTGGAGGTGTTCAAGGCCAGGTTGGATGGGGCTTTGAGCAACGTGGTCTAGTGGAAGGTGTCCCTGCCCATAGCAGGGGGGTTGGAACTAGATGAACTAGATGATCTTTAAGGTCCCTTCCAACCCAAACCATTCTATGATACTATGATTCTATGGGATGGAACTAAGTCAATTTTGAACTGATTTGGTGTTTTAGGCGCAACAGGTGCGAGCAATAGCAAGACCTGAATTTTTCTCTGTACTAGTATTTGCTTGGTTTAAGCATCAGAATGATTTTAATCCCTGAAATAGTTGCCTTTTTCCCAGGAGATGCTGTAATACCAGTTCAAAGATACCTACAACATCCCTACCTAATGACAGGGCAGGTTCCCAAGAACTACGATTCCCAGCAGCAACCAGGTCTTCACTAACAGCTATGATCTTCTGTTGTGTCCTTCCCACATCTAAGCCCTGACAATTGTCTCCTGTTATATGTCATTTGCTAAATTCTAGTTTAAAAGTTGATTTTGCTTCTCTTCATGACCTCTTTCTGCTGCTTTCTTTCAGAAGAATATATTCAGTATTTTTTTAAGTCCTCTCCAAAACACTGTACTAAAAAAAATTAGATGTGTGTTTGTGCACTGGGATTGTTTACCATAGCAAACACTGACTTTCTGTTGGGCTCCATATCTTGAGACTCATCACATTCACTGAAGTACTAGTTCCTCCTTATCTTAGTCAAACATTATAAGCAAGTCTTTTGTTTTGTACTAGCCTGAACCCAAATGTCACAAGTGCCATTGTAAAAGAAAAAATAGTCATAGCATAAGTTGACTGGCGTTGTAAAGCTCCTAATTTATTAGTAACTTTAATAAGGCTCATTTATTCAATACAAAATGAAAAAATACTCAGCTGCATTAGATTCTTGGCCTGGTTGTGAATTTAATCAGGGTCAGCCATTGGTCAACCAGTGCAGTGCAAACTTTCTATATTTTGGTTGCACCTCACCTTTCATGGGATGTCTCTTTCCTTTTTCTCTAGAGCTCCCTGACCCACATAACTGGCCCTCCACCAAATCTGGCTGTCCCACCAGGAACTTTGAGCATACGTGAAAGCCTGTTAGGAGCTAAACTAACAAAATAATCTGGATGGCACTTGTAACTGAAGCCAGATAGGACAGACCAGTCCATGGAGTGAGAGCGCTTCCATGAACCCTTGGTGCTACATAGATCTCTGAGGGATATGTGGAAAATGCATTTCTTTGAACTACTGAAGCAGGCACATAACATTACAATGCCCCATGCCGTTTTGTGTGCATGCCAGTCAGGACAAGCTTTACCATATTGTGGAGTCCAATGGGAACAGACCGTCAGGGTGATGTGAAGCATCAAACATCCAGGAGAAGTCCAGTGATGGGCACAAAATAAACCCTATCTCCAGAATGCTCTAGCATCCATTGCACATGTGAAGAAGATTTTACAGCTGAGCTCTTTTGATGGAAAGGATAAGCAGAGATTATCTAGTGTGGCTATCTCAATCTGTGTGGCTGGCCTCCCATGGAAAAGCTCTGATCTTTTCCAACTACGGCACGTGTGTGTAACCCTAGGGCAAATGAGAAATGGAATGTATGTCATTTATTTGTTTAGTGCTTTGCAAACCCCCAGCACCCTGTGCTGGCTACTCAGTGCTGAATGCTTATTGTTCAAAGGACCGCTCCTCGCTAGGACTAATCTCAGCCCTGGAGAAGTCGATGGGAATCTTCCCCTTGACTTGAGAGTGCTTTGGGTAGAGCCCTGATCTTCCACACTTCATGCTCCCATTGAACTCAGAGGGGTGTCTGGATGTGCAAAGACGGAATCACTAGTCCTCCAGTTACCCAATGTCAATATTAACCAGCAAAGTAAATACAAGCAATGGGCTTTCCCACACATAGTAATTAAGTATGCTTCCTCTATTCTCTGCCGCTTTTTACATTAAAGGATCTACATTGTTTTCTTTTAGCTTTAATGATTGTAGCTGGGAAGCAGGGTTAGAAGAGGGCACCATAATCCCATGTTACCAACAGGATGTTAGAATATGTTTTTTAAATATGGCAATAGCAAGACAGAGTTTAGTAAGCAGGTTTTGCATTGTTTCTGGTCAGCTTCAATGCACAAACTCAGTTCATCCTGTTCATATGTTAAAAAAACTAGTTTAATCATACAAGATAACTCATCTTTTTCTGCCATCTAGTGACAAAAACTGCAGCTTAGCAAATTTATGGACCTTTTATCCAGGTCATTTATTTTATTCAGTCACACACAGGCAGTAATAGGCAGCTATCAACATGCGTTTTCCTGGTCATTCCACAGCACTTCATGTGATCTGAATATGGGAGAATCCATAGAGCTTTTGTTTTGCCCTTTTACGTATCATCAATTTCGTAATTGTTTTTAGCCTCTCATCCTGTACATAATGACTAGGTCAGTCTTGCAATGGAGAAAGAACATCCCTCAGATAGAAATCCACTTGCTGTTTGTGTCTTCAGAGAAACCCACCTGGCACATCATCTGTGGAGACTCTGTCTCTCTGCACAGGACCGTCAAAAACCTTTCCTCCACATTTGACAGGTTACACATGAGCACAGTCAATACTATTGTCCAGTGATAGTATTAAAACAACCAATGGCCACCAGCCAGGAGAAATGAAATATTTGCTATACCTAGCCCGAAGACTGTATATTTCTCTTTCTCTCCATCTACTGAGACCGAAGACACGCTTCACCGATGTCAGTAAAATCATTAATATACTTAAAATGTAAGTATATGTTTAAAATGCTTTGGTCAAACAAGCCTTTCACCTGTTATTCCATAAGATCTTTGTTGTGGGGCTATGATATGAAATGAGAATTCTCCTAATCCTTGCCTAACCATTGTCTTATCCTAATGTATGAAAGAATTTTCTGGCATCTTCTATGCAGGCACCAGGATAGACACCAGAAACCCATTTCTGGGTTTTTAATACCACCTGAGTTACAAAAGTAGTTCTGTATACTTAAGTATGTGGCATGATTTTTCACTAAATAATAAGCCTCAGATCCCATTAAAATAATTTTTAAAAATCAGCAAGTCTCAATAGACATCGGGTAAGTCCCAAGATAAGCCCATGGAGAAATGATAGTGACATTCAGCCTCTGTACTGCATAGACATAGTTCTTGGCAGGACTGGAAAGTAAATTACCTCTGGCTGTTTTTCCAGACAATGTCAAAATCATCAGATAAGGTGAGCAAGAATGACAACGCACATTAACACATCACTGCTGGCTTTACACTAAACATTGCAGCCTTGTTAACAACAGCTGGCCACCTTGTTATACTCATTGCAGCAATTTTAGACAAGAATTAACAAAACAAAGCCATTATTTTTGCATTGTTTCCAGTGAATGATGGTATTATTTTCTTCTCTAATAATGGGGAAATGCTGCAATATCTCATTACATCTGTGTAAGACATGGGCATTATTAATAAAGACCACTGTGCACTTGGGGGTTTTGTCTTATGGGTGTTTGATTGTTGAAGATTCATATACGTGATTCTCCTGGGCTGTGACACCAATATAGCCCATTAAGTCCTTTTCTGAACAATAATATACCCCATCACAGAAATTTTTCTGTCATTTTAATGAAGTGGTTAGAGCGATTATCTATGCCAAAACACTGCACTTTTAATTTCAAATAAAAAGAAAACAGTTCACATAAAAATTACATGTTAATAAGAAGCATTTGTGTGAAATGACTATGAGAACTCTAACTGGCTTTTTAACTGGGGTCAATGGAAAGTATTGAGAAGATTTATAAAATATTAAGGCATCAGCTGCGTTTTATAACCATCTCGTAGAAACAAAGACAGGTCCATAACCATCTTTTCTCTAAGCAAATGAATGATGTAACCTTTTTGTTTAACTTTGTGTTTTCTTCATTGTCTTCAAGACTCTTCGGTTACATTACTTTGTATTTATGTAAGGAATGAAAGAGATCCCTATCTATGAAATAGTAACTAAAAAGGAAAACCAAGGCCAGTACCAGTTTTGTAGTTTTCATCAAGGCAGGGTTTTGTTGGAACAAAGCTGGATGACTGTCCTGATTCCCACATACTCAGTGACACAAGCACACAGGGTACTTTGAGATATTGGTCTCTGAGATGAGCAAGAAAATACTGACCATAAGGGAAAAGAGATATTTTCAGACACCATCATGCACTCTTACTTTTTTAACTATCCTTTTTCCACTTTGAGCTGTTTTCCCACAACCTCCCTCCCCTTAAGTTTTATGAATAAACAGACCACACAGAGAAACCTTGGATGAAATCTCAAAAACAACTTTTGAAAATAAGGAGCTGTAATCCTCACTCAGTCATGTTTCATTGGTGATTAGTGTAATGCAGCTCCTGCGCCTTTGAATGTCATGGACCAAACCCTAAAAAGACACGACAGAATCATAGAAAAACTTCCAGTTCTTTTTTTTTGGGGGGGAAATATTTGTAACAGTGAATAATTTTCAATTTCCAGTAAACCTTAAGACTGAAAAGCCTTCACTTCAATGAGTCTAAATAGAGTTAAGCATATATTTAAGTCTCTAAAACCTTAGGTGCCTTATTTCTATATTTTCCACAATGAATAATTTAGAGCAGTAACACTGATGTTTAACAACCATAATTCAAGAAAAAATGATCTGAAGACCAAAACTACTAGTCATACTGTAGTGGTGGGACTCTTCTAACTATATCCAGGCACCTGCTTATGCGCAAGTCATCCTGCCCTCCCTTTGCTGTCAGTGCAGAGCTAGCCAGTAAAGTCAAAGGAGTTCTTGGTACGATTCATCTTATACTAAAGTAATTGTCAGTATTTGGTGGACGTGAATCACAGTCTGAACTCTGTCAGCTCAGCTGACTGGATCTGCACTGATTGCATCCCTAGACAGACAGAGCTGCAATACCCATATTGGAGACACCTGAAGATAACTCTAGCTTTTTGCTGACTTGTGATGAATTCAAAAGGTTTGTGATATTCTTTTTCCTTCTCAGTTGACAAGATATAAGCAAGATGGTGTGTCAAACATATGCTAAAATGACACTTCACTTCAGCCATTTGTCAAGTTTACAGGGCTGGCGATCTGAGGACCTCACACAGATGTTCTGGTTAAAGATGCTCTTTTGCAGGTGCAACAAAACATAAAGATGCTTATATGGAAAGGACTGAAACATCCCCCGGTTCCTAGAACAGGTGTTTAAAATAGCTATGTCTTTTATGTTTCCATTAAAAACCATACAATTTTATTTAGACTCTAGGTACGTACAATATCTATCTTGAAGCCACCTTGTGGTATGAGTCTCTCTAGTCTTCTTTCTAAATTATACATTAATTAACCAGATTTGATTCCTAGAAAAATCAAGCTAGTGTCAAATCACTGGGTAAATCCAGAGGCTAAATTTAATTCCTCAACCACATCCACACACAGCCGTTCTGTACATGTGTTGACTTATTTGCAGAGGGTGTGATCAAGTGTTTGTCTGGCTCAGTAACTGCTGCATCAAAAAACCCAGAGAGGAAATGCTGTGACGACAGCAATGCAAAATGCATGTGTCAGTTGTAATTACATTGCTATTTATTTACTCAGTGTAGACACTTGTACTTTTAGAAATAGATTGAGACAGCTGACTGATTTTAAATAAGTCAGGGAAGAGACATGTGGTTATAGCCATGAGCTTGTACAAACTACGGACATAGATGGACTTGCAGCTTTGTCCCAGGTTCTGATAGCATCAAACCTAGGAAGAGTTTGATGTTGTGTGAATGGGCTGTTCACCACACAGATAAAAGATCATTCTATCTCTTCTTTGGAACAAGTTTATTTGGTGGAAATGGCCAAGTACAATTACAGGTTTCATTAAAAAGTGGTATTATAATAAGAAATCACATTACATTTCATTCAGACTACCAGCAGCAACAGCAATCTCATGCTCCCAGTTCAGTTCATGAAGTCACTTGCCTCAGTGACCTGGGTGCAGCTTTGGAAACCCCAAAGATGCGAAGTTACCCAAGTCCGCTTACTTCCAGAAGTGAGCTACAGCATCTCACAGTCACTGTGACCAAGAGACACGTGCACAGACTTTCTGTGGATCAGGTGGCATGTGGTAACTTGTCCATGTGTTTGTGTGTCTTCGTGCCTAGTTAGAAGGAATTAAGCAGTTATTAGTGTATGACAGAGGTATGTTCTCGAGGAATTGGGAGTGCCTTGGTTTCAAGGTCAGAGCATGATTTTCAGGCAAGAAAATACTGTCACATGCTCATTTACAAGGTGTTGTATCTGCTTCTCCCCTCTTTTCCCCTTCTCCCTTCTCATGCCAGATGAAGGATACTAATTTATTACAGTCCCAAATAAGCAGTAAATCATTATCCACCACACGGTGACCACTGAGCAGACAGGGATATAAAGGGCATTCCTACTTCTTCTCTGTTGCTTGAACAAGTAATCCTACTTGCAATCTAGCTGTAAGTTATAGGAGTCAGTGATCAGGATTACGTTCCTAGATCCTACACACCATCTCTGTGCAGCACTGAGCTAATGCCTGCAGTTCTAGGGAAATATTTCAGGCTTTCATTCACCAAGGGCCGCAAGAGCCTGATGGAAGGAGTTAGTTGCGTGCCGAGTATTATTAATAACATTAACATATTAAAGACCATCTACTTACTGCCAAGCAAAATAAAATTAAATCATGTTAGCATAGTGGGAAAATCTCATTCAATAAAAAAGAACAAAAAAACGTGGTATTATTTATTCTAAGGTCTTAGCTAAGGAATATCATTTCAGCTCTCAGGCCACATGCAATTTTGGAGGTGCTTTCAGTCATTTTCTTCATTTCTTTGTCACCAAGTACCAGGCTGATCCACAACCATGTTGTCAGTTAGCAGGGACTACCAGTGGGTTATCTACTTATCTGGAGCTAGGGGGACTATGAGACATTAGATGGGTCTCCAGTTTGTTATATGGTCCCCTCCTGGGAACCAGGAAAGGCTGCTGAACTGGTAGCCCAGTCCCACAGTGGAAAACCTCCCTTGTAGCAAGACAGTCACGAAGCCAAACATCTCAGGGAGAGGGAGGGAGAGGGAGGGAGATGACTGGCACCGCTATCTGCACAGCCTGCCAGCTTGGCTGACTGTCAGCTTTGTTCCCCAGAAGCCAAAAGCAACTCCGTCTAGCTACCTACAGCCACAACTCACCATTTCCCGCTTTTAAGCAAATGTCATAAAAACACCCCAGTTGGAAAAAAAAAAAAGGATTTCTCTCCTTGCGACCTTTGCATTCCTTGCTGCCCTTTCACAAGTACGATGGCTGTGGTTTCTCTGGTTCAGGCAGAAAAGCTGCTGTGAACATCTCTGCTGTGCTCATAACTGCTCGGGGTTGTCAGTACAAATCTACTTGGTCAAGGGTAATAGACCTCATTATTGGTCACAGTATTTGAGATTTGCCTTTGTCCACATCATTCACTTGAAACCACATGAAATACTACACAAATCGTATAATTAGGTGATGTTTCAGGCTGAGTAGGACCTTCAAATGTGAAGAGTCAGCTCTTACTGTGGCCTCAGACCAGGGGAGCGGTAACAAGCCAGCTGCCTCTATAAACAGGGAAGTTAAAGCTATTCCCATCATAAAAGGATCTGACGAAATATACTGCGTTCTGAGTGCAGACTGTGCAGCAAGCAGCAGAGAGACCCACATAAATAAGGTCTTGATTTTCATATACGTATGAGATGATTTGCATATTTAATACCAAAATGCAGAAAGCAAGTGTGGCTGCTACGTGGATGTAAATGCACGTACCTTCATTGCTGGAGGTGTATGTGTTCTCAAGGTTTTGAAAACGGACAGACACTTGTGACTGTGAACACATGAAATGCATAAAAAATACACAGTCATGTCTGTGATGCCCTTAAAGGTGTGTCGATTTGCACTAATATAGGATGAAATGAAACTAATATTCCCTACTGTTTCTTAATGGAATGCTGTCAAGAATTTCATGATCCTGAGCACTAACAGTCATCTGCTAGAAGCAAGGGGAAACTATTACCGTTGAGTAATTGCTGCCTGGAAATTGTGATGGTGCCACAGAATTGCTCCAAAATTAGCTTCCAGGATTCTGCAGTATCCTTCTATATGTAAAAGGCAGTTGAATTCAAGAGAAGGTCAGTTTATGCAGCACATAGGAAAAAATTCCTGGATCTGTTAAAAAAAAGGTTTTAAATTGCATTTTATTTTATTTTTGAGTCCTACGCACCAAATCTGCCTTTTCTTTTCATCTAGTTGCTTACACAGGTGTTGGTCTTATTCAAATTATTATTCAGAAAATGTACGTATAGCTGCCACTCACTGTAGCAGTTAGTGCGCTGTCCCTGAGGATCATGTTGGGAAAAACACTACCGATGAAGGAACAAATGCAGAAATGCTGTGCAATGTGATGACTTCATTCAAAAAAGTTGGTGATGATAAAGGAGGAAGCGAAGTGCATTGTGTTTTCCTAAGCAGCTCCTGGTTCTTTCAGCCAGGGTCATTTAGAGCCACTGGCCTAAGATTAACAGCATTTTATTGCCAGCCCCAAATTCAAACACTTTTATTAATTTTATTTTGGCGGAACCTAATGTTAGTAAGAGGTAGATGCATTCTTAATAGCTGGAAAAAGAATTTCCTGTTCACTTCTATTTACAGTTGTTTGCATTACATTCTCCCCTATTTAGATGAAACTGTAATAGTTTACCAGTTCATGAAGGGCTACAGACATCTCCTCAGCCAGATCTAGTCCTAATGAAAGAGTAAAGAAGATATTTTAAAGCAGCATTGCTGACGTACTCTACGGGTGATATTACATTTGAAGTGCAAGAGTTCTCATGGGATTTAGTATGGAAAGGAAGCTGGGATGACCCATATTTCAAATTCCAGTGGCTGTCCAGACAGATTTCTGTTTGTTAGCAATGATGACAAAACGCCTGTTGCTACTTTTACATTGCAAACCATTTTCCTCCTGTGGTTAATTTATTCCAGGTGAAAGTTTTGGAGAAACTCTGTGTTTAGAATCTACAAATAGTTAGTTTTTTTAAGCAGATTTTACTAAAGAATATTAAATATAATATTCAACAGAAATAAAAATGGCATGTCTCAGCAATAATAAACATTGAAGGAAGGCAGAGGGAATACCACATCCTGCTTCACTGACAGCCAGAAAAAAATCCTCTTGGGAAGGTGAAAATGGATTTACCATGGATGAAAGAAAAAGGATATAGTGTGAGAGGATGCCATTTTCTTAGCCTTAGGCAATACATAACACATTTTTACCAGCTGGAAAAAAGTGCTGCAAGTTTGACTTTGCCAAATTTGAAGGGCCACACTCATGGGGGCAAGATGGTAGGAGAAAAAATTTTCAATGGGAGAAGACTTCACTGAGGATCACTGAAAAGGACCAGGAAATTAAAACATCACAAGATGCTGGTCTTCAAAATATCATGTTTAGTGATACTGATCATCTGCACCTCTCCCAAATTTTAATTATTTGAGGAGTAAGAGCCACAGAAGAAGCACTAGACCCTCTTTTGAATGGACAGATTTTGTAGGTGGTCTTCTACTGCGTATCTCCAGCATGTAAAAGGTCTTGCTGGCTCACTTACACTACCGTTTTGTGTTTATCCAACAAACTGAACTTACACTGTTGTCTTGGACAGACAGTGAGCGTTTACTCTTGACATAACGGAATTACACAAAGACTTCATGATTATAAACAAAAAGTTTTAAACATGATTTGTTTCCTATTTATTCAATTGCAGGCAAATGCTCCCAGTTTTACTGTGGTTTTGCTTTGACTGTAGTCAATTCTTTATGTTTTTTTTTTCTGTAATACTGTCTTAATTGCTAGCTTTCTGGTCCATTCTCTAGCATTGTTTTTCAGATGCAGCTATCAGCATGGTACTGGTGCCTAATATATTTATGGTAGTTTTGAAGATGCACAAGAAAGCCACAAAGTCTAGTGCTTAATATGCTAAATTCTTAACCAATTTATATCAGCACAGCCTCACATGATCAGGAAAGCAATACCACTTTATGTTATATGGCATTGCACCCACATGCTGGTGAAAAAGTTTACAACTGGAGGCTGAATTGAAATCATGGATATTTGAGTATGTATATTTAAAACTTAGGATTCCTAGCAATGTCACATACATGACTTAACACTTTCAAGAGCAATTTTCCATGTTTTTTAGTAAGATGTACAAAAAAGCGATACATAAATTGAAGTGTGCTTTCTGTGGCCATTCTCTGTACCTGGCGACTCCTGATCTTTGAAGTAAGCCAAGCTATAACCACTCTTAAACTAAGAGCTGTACAGGCTGTTCATCTGCTCATTATAGAACCATAATCCTCTGAACAGGGGAACTAAAAACAACTCTGTGGCTAGTACACCCCTGAGTGCACTGGAGTGTTTGCAAATCTCCAGTTTCACAAACTAGCCCAGGATTTTGAATAAGCTTGATTTGTAAAAGTTCACTGACCTAATCACCCAGAGGGCCAAGGTTGTTCAGGGTCTAAGAAAACAGTGTGTTCTTTAGGTCATATTTCTTTGCTAATTTAGGGGAAGACACTTTTCCTGTTCATTTTACAGACCTGCATTTTCCCAAACGATGTTGGGTCTTGTCTGTTTTGTCATTACCCTGGTGCAGCTCCAAAGGAGTCAGTTCCTCCTACCCAAGGACAAATATGGTGTCAATGTCAAGAATTGGGATCTTCCAGCAGGAAACTTTCACAAGAAATGATTCAAAGATTGTCCTGAATGTATTGGAAAAATACAACATGCTACAAGTTACAAAACAGCAAAACAAAGGCAATAAGGTTAATAAGGTTATGTCTATATGATATAAGACATCTGCCCAAGGAGGCAATGCTCCCCTACAAGTCACGTCTTCTGACATCCTCCTTAAGGACCAGGCATGAGCCGAGTCCTAGCCAAACTATCAATCTGGGATGTATGAAAACCTAAAAGAAAAAGAATACAGAGAAAAAGTACTAATGACAGGTGACAAAGGATGAAGAAAAGGGAAGTGGTGTGAGAGCTGAGAGCTCAAAATGGTCTGAGAGGGCACTAGAGGGAAAGCAGAGACCAGAGAGAGAACAGAGCTCACAGAGGATCTCCAGGCCAAGTCAAATGGAGTTGGTTGGCATGCAGACTGCCCCACATTGATGCCTCCAAAACAGTGGGCTGTGTCCACCTGCAGCCAAGGTCTCCATGTGGGGCCATGAGATAATCACAGAATCATAGAATGGTTTGGGTTGAAAGGGACTTTAAAGATCATCTAGTTCCAACCCTCCTGCCATTGGCAGGGACACCTTCCTCTAGACCAGGTTACTTGAAGCCCCATCCAACCTGGCCTTGAACACCTTCAGGGATGGGGCATCCACAACTTCTCTGGGCAACTTGTTCCAGTGTCTCACCACCCTGACACCAAGGAATTTCCTCCTAATATCTAAACTAAATCTACCCTCTTCCACTTTAAAACCATTACCCCTCGTCCTATCACTACGGTCCCTGATAAATCGTACATCTTTCCTGTAGGCCCCCTTTAGGTACTGGAAGACCACTATAAGGTCTCCCAGGATCCTTCTCTTCTCCAGGCTGAACAATCCCAACACTCTCAGCCTGTCCTCATAGGAGAGGTGCTCCATCCCTCTGATCATTTTTGTGGCCCTCCTCTGGACCCACTCCCAACAGGTCCATGTCCTTCTTATGTTGGGGGCCCTAGAGCTGGGTGCAGTACTCCAGGTGGGGTCTCACCAGAGTGGAGTACAGGGGCATAATCACTTCCCTTGACCTGCTGGCCACACTTCTTTTGATGTGGCCCAGGATAAGGTTGGCTTTCTGGGCTGAAAGTGCATGTTGCCAGGTCATGTTGCAAGTGTAGGGTACTGCACCTGGGGAGGAACAACCCCATGCACCAGTACAGGTTAGAGGCTGACCTGCTGGAAACCAGCTCTGTGGAAAGGGACCACAAGCCAGCAATGTGCCCTTGTGGCCAAGAAGGTCAATGGCATCCTGGGGTGCATCAAGAAGAGTGTGACAAGCAGGTCGAGGGAGGTTATCCCCCTTTACTCTGCCCTGGTGAGGCTGCACCTGGAGTATTGTGTCCAGTTCTGGGCTCCCCAGTTCTAGAAGGACAGGGAACTGCTGGAGAGGGTACAGCAGAGGGCTACAAAGATGATTAGGGGGCTGGAACGTCTTTCTTATAAGGAAAGGCTGAGAAGAGAAGGCTGAGGGGGGATCTCGTCAATGCTTATAAATATTTAAAGGGATGGTGGCGGGAGGATGGCACCAGTCTTTTTTCCAGTGGTGGCCAGTGACAGGACAAGAGGTAATGGGCACAAACTTCAACATAGGAAGTTCCATCTAAACATGAGGAGGAACTTCTTTCCTTTGAGGGTGACAGAGCACTGGAAGAGGCTGCCCAGAGAGGTGGTGGAGTCTTTGACTCTGGAGACGTTCCAAAGGCGCCTGGATGCCATCCTGTGCAACTTGCTCTAGGTGAACCTGCTCTGGCAGGGGGGTTGGACTAGATGATCTCCAGAGGTCCCTTCCAACCTCAGTGATTCTGTGATTCTCATCAACCAACACCCCGGAGCCCTTCTCCTCAGGGCTGCCCTCAATCCATTCTCCACCCAGACTGTATGTGCGCTCAGGATTGCTGTGACCCAGGTGCAGGACCTTGCACTTGGCCTTATTAAACTTCATGAGATTTGCACGGGCCTGCAAACTCAAACCTGTCCAGGTCCCTCTGGATAACATCTCTTCCCTACAGCATGTTGACTGCTCCACACAGATTGGTGTCATTGGCAAATGTGCTGAGGGTGCACTTAATCCCACTGTCCATATCACCAACAAAGACATTAAACATCACTGGTCCCAATACCAATGCCTGAGGAATGCCACTCGTCACCGATCTCCACTTGGACATCAAGCTGTTGACTGCAACTCTTTGAGTGTGCCCATCCAGCTAATTCCTTATCCACCAAGTGGTCCGTCTGTCAAACTTGTGACTCTCAATTTAGAAACAAGGAAGTTGTGCAGGACAGTGTCAAATGCTTTGCACAAGTCCAGGTAGATGATGACAGTTGCTCTTCCCTTACCCACCAATGCTGTAACCCCATCATAGAAGGCCACCAAATTTGTCAGACAGGATTTGCCCTTGGTGAAGCCATGTTGGCTGCCACAGATTGCCTCCTTATTTTCCATGTGCCTTAGCATAGGAGCTCATTGTTCATCCATGCAGGCCTCCTGGAGTTTTTACCTGACTTCCTCTTTGTCAGGATGCATTGCTCCTGAGCTTGGAGGAGGTGATCCTTGAATAAGAGGGCTTTCTTGGGCCCCTCTTCCCTCCAGGGCTTTATCCCACGGTACTCTGCCAAGCAGATCCCTGAAGAGGACAAAGTCTGCTCTCCTGAATCCAGGGTAGTCAGCTTGCTGTGCACCCTCCTCACTGCCCTAAGGGTCTTGAACTCCACCATCTCATGATCACTGCAGCCAAGGCTGCCCTTGAGATTCACATTCCCCACCAGCCCCTCCTTGTTGCTGAGAACAAGGTCCAGCATGGCACCTCTCCTCCTCGGCTCCTCTATCACCTGGAGAAGGAAGTTATCATCGACGCATTTCAGGAACCTCCTGGATTGTTTATGGCCTGCTGTGTTGTCCCCCCAACAGATACCAGGGTGGCTGAAGTCTCCCATGAGGACTAGGGCTTGTGAATGTGAGGCTGCTCCTATCTGTCTATAGAGGGCCTCATGCGCTTGGTCTTCCTGGTCGGGTGGCCTGTAGCAGACTCTCACTGTAATGTCACCTGTCCCTCTCCTCCCTTTAATCCTGACCCATAAGCTCTCGGTTGGCTTTTCATCCATCCCCAGGCTCAGAGCTCCAGGCACTCCAGCTGGTCCTTGACATAGAGGTGACCCCCCTCCTCATCTCCCCTGCCTGTCCCTCCTGAAAAGCCTGTATCCTTCCATTCCAACACTCCAGTCATAGGAGCCATCCCACCACCTGTCCATGATGCCATGCAGGCATCTCTAACTCCTCTTCTTTATTCCCCATGCTACATGCATTTGCATAGAAACATTTAAGTTGGGTCCCCGATGAAGCTGATTTACTGGCTGGAGTGGCTGGAATTCCTTTGTGCTGCACTCCAGGTGCTCTCCTGCTGACCTGTGATCCTTCTCCAGGCTCTGGGCATCTGTTGCTGTCACTGGCATTAAACTGGTAGGAGTGGGATGGATTGAGGTTTCCCTCCCCTGGCAACTTTAGTTTAAAGCCCTCTTCACCAGCTTGGCAAGCCTATGACCGAAGATGATCTTCCCCTTCTCTGACAGATCCTGCTAATGCAGTACTGTGGGGAGCCAGTTCCAAGTGCCTGAAATTATAAGAGCCCACTTGAGAAGTACATTTTAGTATGATGCCCAGGAAATACATTTGGAACCCGACATGAGAGTATGGAGTGCAGGACCTGCTGGGATAGCACTGAGGGAATATGAGAGGTCCTAGGACTATTGGAGCAAACCTGAGCTATCTTGTCCACACATCTTGTAGGGAGGAATTTTTGAGAAGAGCTACTTCAAGAAACAAATCTGGGTTTTATCCCGGAGGAAAACAGTTGATTCACTCCAAAAGAGAAAAGAGCTATCACGTGTATGGAGAGACAGCGGAAGCTAAGCTATTTGACTTTGTAGACATCCTGAAAGTAGAAAATCTCCAGCAGAAAACAGCCACGTCCTTTTATTTAAGATGAATATATTATTCAAGTGTCTAGTTAGCCTTGTTTGCTGAGCATTTAAATAGAGAAGTGGACTTATGAATATCCTGCTGTGCTGGAAGGTCTGTGGTTTCAGCCAAAACCCTTCTATTTTTTGGGTTTGATTTTGATTTGCTTCTTGCATGTAAAAGCCACAGAGAAGAAGAACAAAATCAAGGCGTACGAGTGTCTGGGCCGAAGCCTATGCCTCATGCAGCTCAATTTTTGACAAGGAAAACAGAAAGCTCAGGCTGGCAAGGGTTTCCCTAAACATGACAACACTGATGCAGAAACAGCTTGTCTGGCTCTGAGCTGCTCCAGTCCAGGGAGTATTCAGAGGCCAGATCTGACTCAACAGAAGACTGTTCTGCTCCAGATGATTCCTCGTCTTCATGAGACCGGGGAAGTGACTGTGGTCCTTCTGATCGTGCGTGCACAGCCCATAACCAATGCTGCTTGACACATGTGTGCTTGGGTCAGGGGCCAGTGGGTCTTTCTCATGGCATGTAGTTCCTACGCATGCAGGCAGCAAAGGAAAGTGGAAGCTCCTGACAGATCCATGGAGCTGTTTTGCCATGTTGCCTTCAATTTGTCCAGCTCACCCACTGTTACAACTTCGGACCCCAGAATTATAGACATCTCCCACAATTTGTGGGACTCTTCAGGTTGTTTCTGATATAAGAAGGGATGAACTGTGGGGTCCAGCATCTCTTTAGGTAGACCAGCTATCTGTGAAGAAGATACTATGTTTCTTTATTCCTGGATCCAAGCATTTTTCAGCTACCGTGCAGAAAACTTTCATTAGGCTTCTTCTCATGGTTATAATCCCAGTGCTCAGCCTTGTTATGCCCTTGGCTTTCAGATGATTTTTCTTAGCATCTTTATGTTTTTGGCTTATCTACTCACATCTTCATCAATCCATAGAAGCAGTAGCCTGTCCTTTATGATTAAATTCAATTCAGAGTGAAAACTCTCCAGCCAGCTTGGATTACTGATTAGCCTTGCGTATACCTTGGTTTTGGATGATGTTTCCCATCATTACAGCTATCTAATTCCCTGAAGAGTGTATTTGTTTCTTACGTTTATCCTGAATTAAGGACAGCTGTTATATACCTGCTAGTTTCCAAAGTTTTTTCAACCAGAATATGATACAAGCTTTCTGCCACTGGCCATTAGGACTAATATAATATTTATTTTCAATTCAGTCACTGACATAACCTTAGATTTACTTCTTTCCTTTACAATCTACTGGTTTGGAATGCCCTCAGACTTTACTTCATGGTCTGTTGCATCTCTACAGCTTTTCTTTCTACATTGTGGGATCCCTACTTCTTTTCCAAAGTAACCCCTTTTCTGATCTTATTGATTTTCCATTACCTTACAATCCTATGCACATGCATACCTCTTCTCAGCCAATCTCTAGTTTATCCATAAAAGTTAAATCCTGTTATCCAAATTCTTAAGTCACACAAACTGCTGGTAACCTTTCTGACCTCTGTCAAAAATTGTTTATTACACCACCTTGTTATGCAGTCCCCTTGGTGGATACATACCTTGGATTTATTACTTAAAAATCTGCCCTATTCTTCCTGATAGGCAGAGGAAAACTTAGTTTATTTTTTTATAAATACTCTTCTTCCTCAATTAAACACACAAACCTACCCAGCTTGTTTCTGATTCATGAAATGGCTTAGTTTTTCGTCAGCCTTCTGTTGAGGGAAAAGTTTCACAATCAAAAGAATCCTTCAAATAAAAAATATTAATATTATGGTTAAAGTATGGGGTCATTAGCAGCGCTTAGCAATAACAGGGTAAACCAAAATGTATCAAATCATGTTAGTTTTCAGATCCAGCTGTGGATCAATGGAGGCAAAATAATGATCCCCAACAACGGCTGGAGAGTAGCTTGCAAATGGACTGGGGTATTTCAATTTCCAAGCCTGTGTCTTCTCACAAGCCATCCATACCTTTAGCAGTACCTGGCACCCATGGTGGCCTGTAGAACTCCCTGTCCTACAAAGAAGTCCATGAGTACTTCTTATTAATATGGGAATAAGCCTGTTGCTGGGAAAGCCAAAGAAGCAAGATCAGAGAGACAAATACGTTGAAATGTATAGTCTTTCCTTTGGGGAGGTTTTCCACTTACTTAAATGGGCTCTGTACCAGACCCTTGAGGAGAAATCTTGACCCAATTAATTCAGTGGGAATTTTGCCACTGACTTCAGTGGTGCAGGATTTCACCCCTCCTGCTCACATTGTCCCAGATCAGAGCCCATGTGAGTTAGTAGCCCAGGGGCATGACAACATTTTCTTATTTATGCCAAGTTTTTCTCATATTTCTGGATGACCCAATAGATGACTGTGGATTCACATCAGTATAAACGAGACCAGTACTTGCTCTGGAGGCTATCATACATCTCCACATCTTCGCTTCTTTGCTTAAGGGACTTCTTTCTTGGGCAAACTTTCTCAGCCCAGGCAACAAGACTTTTTCTTTCTTTTTCTTTTTCTTTTTCTTTTTCTTTTTCTTTTTCTTTTTCTTTTTCTTTTTCTTTTTCTTTTTCTCTTTCTTCTTTTTCTTGTTCTTTTTCTTGTTCTTTTTCTTTTTCTTGTAAAATGCAAAAACATGTTCCAGAATAAAAAAATATGTTCTTGATTGTTAGACTAATGAAAACCATGTTCTGAAGACCTGGACATGTTGCAAAACATACTTCAACTCTTTTGTTTTCAGTTACTGTTTGCTAACTGGTACATGTTACACCAAATGTGAATCAGCTAAGAGATTTGTGGGAGCAAACCCTGAACTGGCCTTCATCTTCCACAAAGTTTTCTATTCTACCAACACAAAATCGTGACAGGTTAGACGGAGTAATGCATTCAGAGGCAGATACTGACAAGTTTGAATGAATAGCTTTCTTCCTCCAGTCTCACTACATTTTGGTCTAAGAGCATACAAAAATTAGTCACTAACAGAAATTGTATAACATCAGTCAATTCTAAAAAACTTCCAGAGAACTCCTGGAAATGATTAGGAAAAGCTACATTAAAAAATGTCTTTAAACTGTTTACAGAGGGTACAGATTTTCTAAGGAAAAAGATTATGTCTTTAGACTCCAGGTTTTAATAAGTGTCTAATTTCTCTGTTCTACAATAGCCTCCTGTTCCTCTACTCTGTTTAATGAGCCATCACATTGTAATAGCCAAGGGGTATAAAGCTCTTCTGATACGTACATTTAATCTAATGCTTCAATGGGAAAGGGCATTTCATTTAACAGGAAATTTCTTCAGATCTTACGGAATAATACATTTGGTTTTCCTCAGTATTTTTATAGGTCATCCAATGAAAGGTATATTGTAAAATTAAGATGCCATATTCTGCTTTACGTTAGTTAGATGTAAATCTGGAGGACCGCTTCCTGGAAAACAGACCCAGTTTTCAGAGTCGAAGAAGATAAATGCTTGGAGACTCTGTAAAGCTGATTAGAAAGCCCATGATAACCCCATGGGAGGTGTGATCTGCTGCTGGACTATTCCAGCAGTAAATTACTATAGTTGCCTTAAAACGTTTGGCTAGTTTGAGTCTGTTGGTCTTGATCATTGTGTCTAGGGAGCAAAGCTGATCTCTACCTATTCAGTTCCTCTGTGCTCACACCTACCCAAACATGAAGAAGAAAGCTTTCAGAGACGAGCCTCCTCTAGCCTGCAGGTTAGAAAAAGGTCAAAGTCATAGAGAACAAAACTAAAATGTACAATAGAAAAAATGTCACATGAGAAATAAGGGATTCTTCAGACCTTGGTACTAACTGTGCAGGATAACTAGTGGATAACCCAACTACACCCTACGACTGAGGTTCAGTCCAGGTCAACTCTCACTTTGGCATGCCAGGCTTTGAGGGAGAAGAGTAATAGGGGATTGTCCGTTTTGGGAGGGATGCTGGTGTCTGTTGCCAAAAGGTATTGCTAAAGACTCTGTTATCCTCAGAAAAATTAACTGCCTGGAATTGATATTTGCAAGCATTTTGCCTGGTAAGTGACAGACAAGCACAAAAGAAATAGCTCTCCTGACCTCAAAAAAGGTAAGAGATGATCCCTAACTGAGCCTTGCCACTTAAGTTCAAAGTGCCCCTAGACTGTATTTACAGGGTCTCTGGTTACAAGAACGGACACTGAAAAAATAAGCATGTGGAAAGGAAGCTTTAAAAGTCATCTGCACTGCTGTTGGCTGTTGTTTCTGCTTCCAGAAAAATAATGCAAACTCTGTCTTTATTCAAGTAGTTCTAAAACAAGTTGTAGTCTGAAATAAAATGGATTATATATTCTATCATATGCAAACATAATCTCAAATTTTGTCTAAAATTACTTTAAAATCTTGTGAGCCTTTATTTTCAGTTGCACCCAAACTATGAAATCTCTCTGGCTATTTGAAGACAGCAGAGATGTTGACCTAGTAACAGAATCTGGCAACCTGTTTGTTCTGCTTTCTTCTAATAGAACCTCTTCTCCAAAATACACTGTCTGAGAAGAAACCAATCCTGTTTGACTTTGTAGGTGAGTTAGGGTTCATCCTGCCAAAGAATTCAGAGGTTCGTGATGAGAAGTTATCCTGGGGCCAAGTGAAGTTCTCAAGGGGATCTACTGATTAAAACGTTAATTTTCTCCAACGGCTGTATATGCTTTCTGGATTAAACTGGGGCTACTTAAAGGTCTCTCCCTTGTTGTTGCATTAGCATTCTAGGAGCTAAAAGGAGAGGTGAGAACCAGCCCCTACACACCCACTTTCATTTTAATGAATGTTAAATCTGCCTTGTAAACAGGTAACAAGAACAAGTAAAGACTAATCAAATATGGTGTCATTTCTCTCTATTCTACCATATTCACAAGCATCTACCTAAACTTTCAAGCAGTTGGGCCAAAATCAAAGCCTACAGTCTTTCCGCTGACTTCAAATGGCTGGGACAGAAGTGATGCTGCCTGCCTCACTCGAAGCAATACTGTTTCCTTACCCTCATTCCCATTAAAGTTATTTTATAAGTAACAAACACCTATCATTTCATCTTTTGGCAACGTAGTTGATGGTTAGTATCACTACCCTATTTAGTCTCAATCTAGTTTTTCACTTCTCACCTAACCCTTTGAAAGCCTTTTCTGAGAGCCTAACTCATTATCCTAGTTTATAGTGCTTACCCTGTATTTCCACTGAACAAGACTTTCACTGTTCTGTGCCCTTTCAGAGACATAATCACTATAATACAATAGTGTGAAAATCTGTCTTCATATGTCCGTTTGAAACTTGGTGCTTTTTTTTCTCTTCTTTCCTCTTGTGAAATACCACAACATTTTTCAATTAGAGTAGGTTCTTGTTGCAACTGCTATCAAAGCACTGTTATCATAAAACATCTGTCCTAAATGTAAGAACATCTGTTTCCCAAACTCCTTCCTGGTCCCTAGATGACTCATTTCTTTAATAGATTTTCTTTGTAAGGGAAGTCTTTTTTCTAATTTTTTTTGAAGTACTTTGCTTCTAAAATGTTTCCTCTTCATTTAACATGCTAAGCTAGTGCTTCACCATACTAAGCTATGTGTGTTTTTCTGTGCTTTTGTTGTCATTCTTTCTGTATTATAATGCTTACCCATGTAATACCATCATTTCAGTTTCTCTTGTAAGAACAACTGTTCCTACACTGATTTTTAAGTGCTGCCCAAGCAGCAAGGCAAAGAATCCTGGATTTCATCCTCCACAAAACACTGACACTGAGGTTATGAAAACAGTCTAAGGACCACTGGCACCAGGTACCACTCAAGTTTATTAGAAGGCAGCCATTTAACTCCTGTAACCTCTTTTGCAATTTTTTATTTCACATAAATATTGCTGAAGCCAAGCATACCAATGCAGGCCTTCTAAATTACTCCCTCAATTTTGCAGTCCAGCCCTATCCAGCAGAGCAGAACCTCATCAATTTATTTTGCCAAAATAAAAGGAGATTAAAGCCTCAACAAGGTTGCAGCTGAACTCCCACTGAAAATATGGAGCTGACTTTATGTCATCCTCACTGAGACATCGGAGCTCACTCTAAGTGTTGAATTCTGTAAGCACTACAGTGCAATTCTTTCTTGCACACTAGTTCTCCATTCAGCTCCTATGCAAGCACATAACTGCTGCATTGTCAGAAAGGTTCTTAACAGTTATTTCCTTTTTATTTAACTTGAGCTGCGACTACTTTGATCACGCCTTTTAATTCCGAATTACCCTGAGCAGCGCCTTGCGGGCAGTGCTGAACGCACCTTGGGTCAATTACTGCTTCACAGCCATATCATGTCTTGAAGCACGTAACGTTTCCTGTATGTCTCCCTTCCAATTACCGCCCAAGGCAAAGCCGGCTCAGCTGGTGAGACCTGATGCCTACACACACCATGTGCTTTTAACTGAGCTTTCAACAGCCTTATAAAGTGCCATTCACCCACCTGCCCGGTCCGTTGAACAAGTGAGATGTGTTGAACCAGATTCCTTCTGCATATAAATCAGCACCACTTTAGGGAGCTGTACTCAGTCTCTCTAAGCAAGCA
The DNA here is from genome assembly GCA_008921705.1 of Burhinus oedicnemus. NCBI lineage: Eukaryota > Metazoa > Chordata > Aves > Charadriiformes > Burhinidae > Burhinus > Burhinus oedicnemus. The sequence goes on along the minus strand of VFFE01008952.1, from coordinate 407,935 downwards.
AGGAATGGGTCAGCAAGCAGGTAAAAAAAACAAGTTGTCTGCACAAATAACCTTCAAATATTCATGAGGGCCCTGATGTGGGCTCCTGTTTCAATTGAGTAAACCCTGAAACTTGCCCTGAGTCCCTGTAATTTGCCAGGATCTTCACACAGACCAGGGAAATAGCCAGATTCTATCTCTTTTAGTATTAATATGCATTATTGAATTGAACGTTAAAGGAAAATGAACATGGCTTGTCCTGTATGGTTTCTGAAATATTAGCAATGTGATTCACAAGTGACTTGGAACTTTGACGAACTTAAGAATGGGTTAGCCATCCAGTTCCCTGACTCTGTGAGCTCAGCGCTTTCTACTAAAATAGCTGGGAGTAACAACACTGGCTTCCAAAACAACATCTGCATAGCCTGAATCTGTAGCAGCAGTGTTATAACTGGACAAGCTAGATAAAAGTGGTTAAATGAGCTTTGGGGTTTTTTAGTTTCACTCCAAAGTACTTTTACGCCACTACATTTTCTCTGTTCTTCTTACTTTGGCAGTTTCTGGAGGTGATCCCTAAAACATATTTTGCTGCCAGCCAGTTTTCACCAAGCAGGAGGATCTGTTGTTAAAATTCCCATGTAGTACTGTAGTCAGCACGTTTCTTTTTTGGATTAAGGCAACTGGCTGTGTTCCTCTGGGACTGTGAGTTACCACTTCTTTGTAAACGAGACCGAAAAAGGCTAAAAACCTCAAGAATTCACAACAGTAGTGACCCATGAAAATTAATACTGAGGTAGCTTATGGCTGTCTTTTGTGCTGGCATTTTTCTGAAAGGCTGGCAAAAATGCTTGATCTGCTCCTTTATGGGTATTTCTAGAGAATCTGCTACCGTAAGTCCATGAGCACTGAGATTTCCTTCCAGCAAAGAAACAGTTTCCAAGGCCAAAAAAAGGGAGAAATTGAAGAAGACGAGGTATAAATCAAGCAATGTAGAAGGGGTAAATTGGGAGGGATCCCCCAAGGTGAGATCCAGAAGCTTGTTTTCAGTCTTGTAGAACAAAGAAGGAGAGAAGGCGCAGGGTCTGTCATCAGGTGTAATTATTGACAGTGTGGGTGTTACAGCTGACCCATCACCCGGATTCCCTCTGTAGCCCATGGGAAGAAAACGGGCTTCTGGAGGGCAGCACCTGTGTTTAGATAACAAGTGTCTGTTTCTCTCCATTGGCCCTGACACAAGCTTAGACATTTAGTCCTGTCAAACAAATCAAAAACCTCACTCAGCAGCCCACTCCTCCTAGATGCATCTTCAGTTTCTAGGCACAGAGGTTTCCAACACTGAAAGCACCTCTGTCTTGGCAGCACTGAGCATCTTGGCTTACCTCTTAAGCCTGAATAAATAATTACATCTACAGACCCTTCCCAGTCATGCATCCAGCATTCAGTGCAGTAGGTTTTCTCACAGTATGCTTAGGACATCAAACATCCAAGAGCAGCCATAAGAAGAGATGTTCCACAGCCTCAGTACCCTGTGGGTACCAATACTGGTATAGATCAATGGCAAAACACAGAATGGGAAAAATCAGAGTTTGCTTCTCTGTGCTGCCTAGGGGGATCTGCACTCTTACATCCCAAGATGGTTCCCCCATGCTACACTTACTCTCAGTTCCTGAAGTTGTTCCACTTTGCATGCTATAATAAACTACTAATTGGATGAGAGATGAAAAGAAGCTAGAATAAATCTTTACAGGCCGAAAAATAGGGTTCTCACTGGGGTTTCAGTCTGTGACGTAATGAATACCTGACAAAGTCTTTGGGGCAGGACCAGAGACCAGGAAGGACTTCAGTCACTCCTACCCCCTTTCATACATAGCAGAATAAACATTGTTGAACAAATTAATTCCAGTGACTCTTTAAGGCCTGCTGATTCAGCCTTTCATTCATTCCTAGTGCTGAAACTCACATAATTTGAAGCACTCTTGAGTTACTCATCATCTGTTGTTGTGTTTTTAAATGAATGCCGTAGATGCACAAAGAATGTACAATGAAAGAGCTGGATCCCTGAAGACAGTCATATAAATATATAAAAGGGCATTATAGAAATGCACAGGACAAACTTTTCAAAACGAGCATGTGGAGTAAGGCTTTTAAATTCAGTTTTCAGCACCAGAAAAAGAGTCCCAACTACAACAAACCAGACCTTATCTTGCCATATTTTTCTTTGATGACGTTCTTATTTAGAATCATAGAATCATTTAGGTTGGAAAAGACCCTTAAGATCATTGAGTCCAACCCTTAACCTAACACTGCCAAGTCCACCACTAAGCCATGTCCCTGGGCACCACATCTACATCTTTTAAATACCTCCAGAGATGGTGACTCCACCACTTCCCTGGGCAGCCTGTTCCAATGCTTGATAACCCTTCCTGTGAAGAAATTTTTCCTAATATCCAATCTCAACCTCCCCTGGTGCAACTTAAGGCCGTTTCCTCTTGTCCTACTGCTTGTTACTTCAGAGAAGAGATCGACCCCCACCTCGCTACAACCTCCTTTCAGGTTGTTGTAGAGAGCCATAAGGTCTCCCCTCAGCCTCCTTTTCTCCAGGCTAAACAACCCCAGTTCCCTCAGCTGCTCCTCATAAGACTTGTTCTCTTTAAGTATGTATATTGGCACTGCACAGCCTAACATTAATTAAACATTTGAAGAAACAACTCTTGACCTCTCTGTGTTCTAAATATGGATTTGCCAGCCTGCGCTATGTAAAGAATGCAGTGGTTTTAAGCACATAATGATGCTCAGAGAAACAAAGCTCTGTGGTGTCACAGGAAAAAGAAAGAGTTGGCTTCACTGGCATTTTTGGCACCCAGAGTTCCACCGTGAAACTTTGGTTCTTGAAGGTAAAAATTAAGTTTTGAGAGGAAGCTAAACCAGATGTTCTTACCACATTATAAGTGAAAATATTGTAATGGGATTAGAATGACTATTTTCAGTATATACGCAGCGCAAGAGCTGTGCTGAATATATATATACATACACACACACACACACACATGTGCACACACACACACACACCCCCAGACTAAAATCTGAGACAGCTGAGTAGCCCTCTGTGGAAGAAAATAGGTGGCAGGAGGTTCTTTTCTTGTGCCAACGAGTCAGTGGAAAAGAAATCATCCCTGCCTCCCCTCCCAGGCTGTCCAGACCTCCATGCTGGAGCCCACAGCAGCTCCTGAGCTGGTTTGGTCTTGGGCTGAACCTGAGCAGTGTCTTTGGAGAGACAGCACAGAGCAGAGCTGCACTGGCAGAGCAAGCCCTGGAAGAGAGCAATAGGAAGGACCCTCAGATCAGACCAAAGACAAGAGCTGCTCTGGTGCCTTTCTTACTTGTCAGATTGTCTCAGTCTTTGCTTTGAAGATTTTCCTATAATGTCCCACTTATTCTGTTGTTTGTATCCCCTACCCTTTCACTGAGCCCTTTTGTTTCAGAACCGTCCTCTGACAATGGTGATGAGGGAAGACTTAGTTTCTTTTTTTCTTTTTATTTATTTATTTGTTTAATTAACCCAGAGCAGAGCAAAAAGTGAGATTTTGAGTCAGGGCTCTTGCCATGGTGCTGTTACTTTCCAGAAAAAGAGACACCCTGGGTGATATTAGCTTCTCCCTAAATGTCACCATGAACACTTTCTAGAAGCCCTATGCCATGTCGAATACATCACCTGATTCCTGGGTCCTATCTGCTATGCAGACACCTTGATTCTACGGAGGTTTGGCACAAATGTTCAAGATGTTCTTTGCAGTTCAGAGGGCTGAAAGACAGGCCATGTTTAATGTGTAATTAGGTAGAGGTTTCCACTGCAGGAAAACACTCTAACGACAGCTACATTTAAATCAGTCCTGGCCTGTAACTATTTCTACGGTGCAGGCTTTTGCTGCTGTGTTTTGCTGCCATACTGTACACCAGGATAGGTAAACGTGTGGACCCAGCTTCCAAAGGATCTAACGGTAAAGCTGTTAAGAATCAATTTAAGATGCTTATCGCCAGCTTTGTAAATCCTCCAGTATCCTTGGGTACACAAAGTAGTAAATATACCCTGGGAAGCATTGTTCCAGTGCAGAGGCAGGATAGAGTCAGACTCAAGGATTACAGCTAGTCAACAGTGTGCAGTTAAGTCAACACAATTTTTTTCAACAGAAAACTGAGTCATATGAACATTTTTTCTCTGAAAATATCTATCTCCCATGGAGAATGTCAGGTTTTCCATAATAAAACAATAACCTTTTTTGAGCAAAAAAGTTCTGGTTTGGGTTCTTCCTCTTTCGGGTATGTGAAAAGTTAAAAATTCCTGCTGTTAAAAGGGAAAATAGAAAGATTTTTCCAGTCAGCACTACAAAAGGTGACTAGTACAGGAGAGACCCTTACATCTGAGCACAAAACAGACTGGATCAGTTGTGTCTCTTGGGAGCAGAAGGAGTACCCCACAGAGGTGGCCCTGCTATGTAAGGCGGTTTAAGCATTATTTTAAAGACTCAACAGCCACAAAGTGCTGGAAGCTCTGTGGTACTTACAAGAGGCACAAATTTGCCCTTTGATGGGATCTGGGTTTGTTATTAAAGGTTGAATGTCAGCTGTTCCTTTCCATTTGTACACTGTGAGCTGCAAGGCTGTGCTCTGCTTTCACCCCATGTCTGGGCCACAGAGAGCCACGGGGACTCTGGTCGCATGGAGATCATGTATAGGTTACACGACCTCTCTGCATCTAGGCTCTCAAAATGGCTGGAGAGATTTCTACCCCTCCTCCCCATCACTCCTTTGAGCAGCATGGGATTTCCTGGCTGAGGAACTATAATCATTTTGATTTATTAATTCAAACTACAGCAAATCTTGTCCATAATTTGGAAGGTCCGGATATTGAAACAAACAATATTTTTGATGAATCCCTAAAGTTCCTCCAGTTCCTCCTAGCTGCACAAAAATAACTATTTGACAAACCCCTCGTGGATCAGAAATAGAATAACCTGCCAGATCCTATACTGCACCAGGAAGAACAGTCAAAATAGCTGACATCCCAGCTTGCAGTGTGAATGTCTGCAAGCAAAAATACTCATACAATACAGACATTGATGAAGCTTGCATATAACCAGGCTTACTGGTAAATTATTTCCAAGCCAAAAATAAGTAAAAGTTGACATGTCCAAACACTAGCCAGTCAGCTCCAGTCATCGTAGGAGCTCTTTTTGTTCATTGTATTGGGCTCCCTTTGACAGAAGATTGATATGTGTTACAGGAGGTATTGCAGTGATTTCCCTATCAAATAACGTGTGGAGAAAAATTCCAGTAGACTGTGGTGGCAAAGGCTCAGTCTGACAAGGACCTCTAGGGCAGTAAGCATATTATCTTTGTCATCTGGCCAAGTTTTCATGGAACAGCAGTTCACTTCTCCCTGTAGTTTTTGTCTAAAACCATGTGTGAACACCAGTTGTGAGCTGGCTTTAGAGAAAATAAGATATGCATGAAAAGGGCTGTCTGTTATATTTAGCAATATGTTTTAATAAGAGCTGAAGTTTTCAGCATCATAGCACCTATTCCTTTTAAGCCTTCAAAAAGAAAATTAGAATCTTAGGTGGCAGCACCGTGATTTTTGGAAAACTCTGACAACAGAATTAAAATTTCTTACCTTCTCCTTGACTCAATGTCAAGGAGTACCATGTGCCAAAACTCTAGGAACATTCCTGTGTAGAGCAAATATTTTGGGCCCATCTCGGTTGCATAACATTGCAATATCTCTTGACTTAACACTGAAATAAAGGTTATGTTGTCATATGAATACTTGGAGTAACATCCATCATTGAGTCTAACATACTTGCATGTGCATGCGCAATGTGCATTTGCATGTGCAAATATCTGATTCTTTCTAGGCATCACATTAAAACACATAAACATAAAATCCTGATTATTATTTTCACTTAACAGGATTTTGCTAACCAAGACAACAAACATCCACTACCACAGAGATATTGCATGTCGGTGCTATTACTATAACCATAACATAAGCAATGCTGCCTAATACAATAAAACCCACTGATAATAAGAGTATTACAATAGTATCAGCATCAAAGCAAGAACTGGCACATATGCCTAACTCTCTTTTATCCCACGTGAAACAGAGGTTCAGAGTGACAGCACGTAGCTCCTCTGACACAGCTCAGCACATAATTGGTAGGGATTCACTGGTTCCCCATGTCTTACCATCACAACTGGATTATCCTGGTAAACAGCAGAGCTCACAGGTGATGGTAGTCATTGTTGCCACCCTTGAGGCTTTGCCAGAGCACAGAGAAGCTATAAGGAAGAGCTGATCTGGCTCTCTTAGGTTGCTATTTCTTTCTACACATTTATCTCACAAATAGGAGTTTAGCCAGAAGAGGTTCTTTGCCTTTCTGAGCACTTCTGCCCCTTTGACCATACTCATTAACTGGACCTGATCTTTGTTAGACTACCTGAATATCAGCAAAAGCAATACACTAAGTGAACACTGCTGGGTATACGGCAGTGGTAATTCTGATATATTTGGTATATCCAAGAATAGAGTAAGTATATAGACCAAATTAGAAGGGTATAAACTATGTTTGCCCCTCCCCCTCCTTCCTGTGACTTCTCAGGTTGTTTTTGTTGAGCATCTCATTCTCTTCATCAGAGAAATTATCTCCAAGGATTCCATTAAACAGTGCCCCCATGCATCACCATGATGCGATGTTAAGAGGAGACCCAATGACTTTAGTTCTCATCTTTTCCTTTCATGTAATGGAGGTGTGTCAGTGCTCCTCACACCTTCTCCAGGTCACATCCAGACCTGAGTGGATCATACAGACCATATCCTGAATTTCTTGTTGGAGGAATTATTCCAGGGAGGCTGTTGTTTGTTAAAATAAATGTATCAAGTACATTTTTAAAACAACAAATATAAACAAACAATACATATGTACATCTGTGTTTAGGACACATACTGAGGTTAAAGTTGGTTTATGTTAATGCTCAGAAATCAAAGCACTCTAGAGCAGCTACGTAGAGTTGGGAGAGGAGTTATGAGTGTATTAATGTGGCTTTTTAACCCTCTTCTTTGCTGGGGAACTCCCTGCACTAACATAGCACTGGTTCTTCAGCTGGAAAAAGAATCCATTTCTAAACGAGATCCCCTAGCTACAAATCTATGCTGGGAGCAAGTTTGAATAAATCCCTAGTATAAGCTGTTTTGCTTCAAACATGGTTTCTTGAAACAATCATTTTATAGCTAAATAATTTGTCCAAAAAACATTACTTGTGGGGTTTTTTTTTGCTTTACTGTGTAATATGCCAGCAATCAGTTCCATATGGTCTCCATATACTCTATGATTTAAGGTTTCTGAAGTTTACTCTTCCATTTTACTTCCCTGCACACGTACAAAAATATACTATAACACGCATATTTTTCTATCCCCTAAAATTGTGTGTGTAATTAGTTTCTGTTACTAAGTACCATTGTGTCTGACACAGATGCAAAAAATAGATGCTGGACAATTTTTCAGCAGTTCATTTATATGTGTAATACAGTAAAAGTGAAAATTTCCATGCATATATAACGCCCCTATACTTTCGACTAAATTAAGCTGTCTTTCATGTACTATACTACAGATAAAGCAGAGAAAGGAAAAGCAGTTTTAAGGTGCGAGGTTCCATCTGCAGTCATGCCTCTTTGTATAACACAGGGAGATATTTTTAAAGACACCATCCAGAGGGAGGTTGTTTGTGAGAATCTTTCAGAGAACAAAGTTGGTGGGTCTGTGCCTATCTCGATGCACCGGGTAAACCCTCAAACGGAGACAAAGCAGACTGTAGTGGGGAGAGAGGTAAGCAGGGAACCTGAAGCCTTGCACTACCATTGCCATTAGTTCAAAAAAAGAGCGATCTCTCCCAGCAGGGAGATTTTGACGCTTTCAGGGGGCTGTTCATCCCACCCTAAAACTGACCTGAGTGAGGCTTACTGCTGGAAAAGGGACCCTTCCCACCCCACATCCCCAGAGGAAACCATTTGGAGGTTTTGCCTACAGAATGATTTGGCGTAAACTAGATGCCTAATCTTTCAGCTGCTGCTGTTAAAGGAAATACTAGGGAACCCATCTTCTGCCTCAGTACCAAACAAAGAACAAAGCAGAGTGCTGGGTCTGGCTGGGGCAGCAAGGCAACACCAGCAGGGTGACCCATGGTGGTGTCAAACCAGGTTACGACTGCTGCTGCAACAGTTTCCTCTCCAGGGTGTCTCCCCACATCACAAATGTTTGTTCTTCTTTATTTCTTTTCAAGCTGACTCTTCCTTTGTTTAAAAAAAAGAAAAGTCTTTGTAATTGACCAGCTACTGTTTAATCCAACTGAAGTTCATCTTCTTTAGTGTTAGAATGCTTGAGCAGCCACGCTCCCAGATTTGTGTACTTGAGCTACACACACACTGTGTATACTCCCAGGCCTAACAAGTACTGTTATCCAGGACATTTGCCAAGGCTGGGCCATGTGAACCCCCCCTCAGTCACCCTCTCCAGTAATCTTCCCAACCTCCCTTCCCAATCTTCTCCAGCAAGCTTCTCTAATTAAGAACTTAAGACATGTCCCGTTGAGTCAGACAAATGGGCCATCTAGCCCAGTGGCAATAAGAGATGCTGCTTCAAAGTGCAGTATTAGTCAGATTTTCCCAATCTCAGAGGGTTATGCAATGTTTTCTGAACCTTTTCCAATTTCTTAATGACAGTCTTAGGCTGCAGGTAAGAGACTTGAACGTGGCTTGAACGTGGCTTTCGAGCTATGTTGCATAGCACCTATGCAAGTCTTTCAGGTACATCATTCTCCAAATGTAAGATTTAAGTAATTTTTCCTAAAAACATGCTTGTGGCAGGTGAGCAAGCACATTAAAATATGAAGTTAGACAGACAAACATGTCCCAATGCATCAGCTCATTGATCATAATATGATTGAGGTATTTATGTCCCAGTGACATAAAACTGCACTGCCTGTGAACATGCTGAGGAAGTGAAGAACTTGTGCTGAATCAATGTAAGTGGTGCTGAATCAGCCTTAGAGGAGTCCAGCACGTTGCATCATCCTTTATGATCAAAGAAAGTAAGGGAAGCTAATGAGCAGCCAGCACTGCCATCATCCCACACACATAAACCATCCTGCCACACACCGCAGAGCACTACAGAACTGAGGCAGACACTAATCCTTGGGAAACAAGAAGATTCTGCTCACCACAAGCAGCACTGTGATTAGTGGTAGCATCAGAAGAATCTGTGCCAGTGGATGAACCCTTAGTCTATACACTTTCCTGAGTAGATTTTTTACGTGCCACTTAAATAAATAAACTGCTGTTTCGGGTTAGCCATGTGAGTAAGGGAAAATAGTTAAAATGTTATACAGGCCAGCTTCATTCCTGGGATGGCATTCAAATGCACCCTAACTTTGCTGACCATTTTTCTGTTCACCCACATTCAGCCCATTGCCAACCAGAGGTTTTCTGCCCGACAAACTTCCCTTGCCAGGTTCTGAGCAGGCACCAGCAGCTTGGTGCCATTGCTTTAACTCTGCCGCTTTTGTCCAAAATGTCTGTTGTGGCACAAATGCAACAGCAAATTAGGAAAAGGATCTCCCTTCCAAAGCAAGGCATCATTTTAGACACCATCGCACCCTGCTAGCTCCTGCTGCCGTGGGTAGGGCTTCTGCCCCCAGAAAAGGCTGTGGAGCAGTGGCAATGGATGGGCAGGAGCCTGAGGAGGCTGGGGAAAGGTAAGAAATATTCTGGGTGTTGGGAGGAGTAAAAGAAGAAGGCAAGAGGAGAAACCAGTGGTTGGAAGGAGAAGCAGAGAGACAGCATGGGATGTAGCGATCAAGCCAGGAGGGAATTAGAAGAGCTGGAAGCAACATTCAAGCTAAACAGCTCCTCAAGTTCTCCATGCAGAAGCTGGTAGGAGCTGGCTAATGGAGGTATGGGGATCAATAGAAGCACAGAAAGCAGGGATACAGAGAAAATAGTAATCTAGGACTTTGTTTTACAGGCCAAAGGCCTCTATTTTCAAAGGACTAAGCAATATTTTTGGTTGTATTGTTCCTTATCCCCTTAGCTGGTTCCCAGAAAAATCTATTCTCCTCATCTCCAGCATGTTCATTGGCACTTGCGGTCCAGTCATCAAGGGAAACGGGAGCTGCATGTGGCTGGGTTGTTCTTTATCTGATGCCAGTGATGCCAAAAGACAAATGCAAGGGGAGTCTCCATTTCCCACAGACTGAACCTAAAGTATGTGCTGAATAGCATGGGCTTCATGTTAAGCTCTATCAATAATTTGAGTGGCAGACTTCAACGTCACGCCTGTCTCCCTGAATCCCCCCACAACCACACAATTGGCTAAAAGATTAGGGGTGTTTGAAAACTGGGAATTCATGTGGAAGAAAAGTGAAAACATTGTTTTCTAGTTAATGTACTCTTGGCTCCACCCTGATCACTTTTACTCTGCATTCCAGAAAGAAAGCAAAAGCCTTTCCCCAGCTGAAATAACCAAGGTAAATTTTAACTCATGACTGGATACAAACTCCAAGTGCCAAAATCTGAAGCCAGTGCCGCAGAAGAAAAATGCTGCTCCAAATAGACTGACAGTTACCAGACTCTTTGAATAAAAAAACAATGGAACAATAAACTGTCAGGCAGCAGTTAACAAGCACTCGGACAAACCTTCACTCCCAGATACGTCAGATGGGTGGTACAGCTCTAGCTATGGAGACAGCTGCTGCAAGCGGTGCAATAGCAAACCCCAGCAAACCTCCAGACACGTGCAAACACACAGCAAAGATTCTCCCAGGAACCAGACAGGCAGAAAAGGAGTGAGAAAGGAAAATGAAGTCAAGAGTTGAAGCAACTTGCCCAAGAGCCAAGAATAAAATACGAGCCTCCCAAGTCCCAACTTAAAGCCTTTTCCACTTTCCACCAGGACATTGCTATTTGCTGCTTTTTACAGTTCAAAAGTCCAACCTAAGGATGAATTTCTGAGAAAGGGCTGATTTTTGTTGTCTGTTACAAACACCCAAAGCAACAGGCAATTCTATTTAAAGTGGGATATGTCCTATTATCGCTTCCTGACGTGAGAATTTTTGTTAATGAGACCTGAGACTCCTCAGCTTGGAATAAGAAAATTAATCCACTTAAAGATTTTTAAATGGGATACATGGCAATTCCCTCTTGACAGCAAGGAGTAAAAATAGGAAATATTTCACTTCCCATAACCCATGGATCCTTAAGTATTACTGGATTCTCTCTAATCTCCAGCCATAACAAGCATGATTAATTGCAGTGGCAGGAACAGCAGGTCTTCCTCATCAAATCTCCTGCATGCCAACGTTTTGTTAGTGTGTGAGAATGCAGTGCAGTACCAGCTGTTGATAAAAGAGTGGCTGTTCTTGTGCACATGTTCCAGCTGTCACCACACAATAAAGCTAAACATGTAAGAACCCACGTTTTTGTCTATTCCCACATATGCTTTTTGTGTAACCTCGCTCATTGTCTCTCTCCATATATATATAATACCTTTTACCCTGTTTCTCTTCTGCATGCAGCTGTATGATTTTAACTAACACCACAAAGTGGAGAAGATTAGTGCTAGAAATGTTTTCATATATTTACCTTACCTATGACTAGGAAAGGAAAAGAGAAAATATTAAAAGGCCTCATTTAACCAAATGTTTGATTTCAATTGTTCTGGTCAAGTCCTTAACAAGATTCCTTTGGCTCCGATGGATACCTTGAGACCTGAATTCAACTCTTAGCATGGACTCTGTGCACCTCCTGAGAAATTTTTTTATAATCTGCCTTGTTTCAGAACTCTCCATTCTTCTGTGCCTTGATAGTGCCAAGGAAAGGAGGAATCTGTGACAGATAGCCACCACTGAGGTGAAACATCTGGCCACTTATGCCAGATGTTCAAAGGACATTTAGCAGCCAGCTACTACTGCCATCATCAGAAGCGAGGAGAAGCTGGTACCCCAAACAGGATCTCAGTTTCTGCCAGGCCCAGGCTCTTCCACACCACCTGAGCACCAGGCGGTGCAACACTCTGACTACATCCCACTTGCCTCCTGTGGCCCATGAAGCTTGTGTCTTCAAATGGAAAGTGTCTGCTCCATGTTAGCATGGTGGCAGCATGGTCTCCTCCCAGTGTGGTACATGGGAGTGCTCTCAGAGGTGGACAAATGTCATCTCTAGAGAGCCCTAATTGTCAACAGCAGCATTTGCTGTGTCAGTGTTGGTGCAGAGAGCCAGGAAAAGCCAAGGATAAGTCAGTAGAGGGGAGGATGGAATCAGCACAGTCAAATTCCTTCAAAAGTAGTGGGTGAAACCCATCCTGGCTTTCTGGCTACCTCTACACTGGTAAGCTTAACCAAGGGCACAGGTTTGAGCACTATCTCATGGCCACCCTTATCATCAACTCCAAATAATTGTTCTGGCCACAGTGGAGGATTCATCCCAGTAGGCAGCTTTGACCCACCTCATTTCAAAGGAAGAGTTTAGTCATACATTTATGAGTCATGCTGTGATGATAGGCCCAGGTCAGAGAACATACCTGACTCATTGTCTTTACTAGCATAGGTGTAGCCAAGGGGTAAGAACATTGCCTTCCTATCTACATTTCACTCATAAGCTGCATCTAAAATGGAGTTGAATGATTAGATCACTTGTTCTTCACAGAGCACACCGTAAAAACATGCTAAGCTCACACAGCAGTTGTCTGCAAATCTATTCTGGAAGTGTATTTGCAATGAATAACTTGTTTACAAAAACACCAGACAGTCAAGTTCAGTTGCTGCACTGGCATCGTTTGTGCCCTGGAGAGCTCCTACGCTCCCCACCACATTGCGTGTGTGTCACAGACCACAGGCACGGCACACAGCATTGCACTAGCAGCAGCGGCTGGGACAGTCGGATGTTGCAGTCAGAGGTGCACTGAGAAGCTGACAAGGAGGAGGAAGTAGATTTTGCCCATTTAAAGACCCTATTAATTCAGTACTGAACCCATGAGTGCTCTTCTGTATCTCACATGCCTCCATGTGGCTTTCAAAGAGCAGATTTTCTTTTCTGTTTCAGAAATGAAAGCTTCAGTAATCAGCAAGCCATTATTTGAATAGGCACTTGATGAATTCCTGCAGCTGACTTTGCGAATCTGTAATTTCCTCCTTGGTGGCTTTCATAAATGATAGTGAGACTGAAATGGATAGGTACCCTTCCTTGGAGGTTATTAAAGTAAATATAGCATTAACTGGATTTGGTCCCAGTGGAAGTGTACTTTGATCTCCAGCCTAGGTAATACTTCTCTTCCTCTCTTCAGATGTGCTCTATCTGCTCTCTTTAGAAGTGACAATTGCAAGGCCATCAGTTATTTGAAAGGTCTGCCATGGCAGGATTTGAAAAGCAGACTCCAATGCAAAAGCCGCTCTTTCTGTGACTGAAACTACACAACCCCCACCGCCTTTTATTACACTAAGCACTGGAGATTTTCAAGAAAAAATAAGTTAGACACCTTCAGTCCAGATACCCTTTATCTACTCTTTCCTGGAAAAACAAGATTCATGACTCCAAACTGAGCAGCAAGAGGAATGAAGCACTGACAAGGAATTCAAGGGTCTCAATTTCCAAGAGAGATGGTGTAATATTGTGTCCTCAAAAATATCGGGTATTTGTGAGCTAACCTTCATTAAAGACTAAATAATTTTCGTTAAAGATAATCAGTGTTCCATGTTTGGCATGAAGTTGATTGAAAGGTTAGGATTCAGCACCTCCCTACTTCTGTTCACAGACCATTCCTTCATAGGCATCATATTTCCTTCATGCAGTTTGTCTTGCTGAGCCTCCTCTCAATATGATATCACTTAAGAGATCACAGCTTTCAAATCTTTCTTAAGTCTATATGACCTTAAAACCCAGGTTTTCTTAACAAAGGCAACACAAAATCCTTCAGAAACCCATCACAATATGGTATGTCAGTCTCTCCCCAAGGCAGCAGTTCTGCCCCACTCCCTAAACATGGTGGAAGATCAAATTCACAGCATCACATGTAAGCAAACCAGCAGGCCAGTGGAAGCAGGACAACAATTCACAGAAAGGCTTCTGCATCCCATGAGTGTTTCACACAGGCCACCTAGAATCGGTGGAGGTGCCTCCACAAACACTGAGTTTGGCAGCTTTCAGAAAATATGTCCCATTCACTGACCCAGTTGTCATTTAACAGTAGTCCTGTCTCCGAGCAAACAGGATTACAGCAATCTTCCATTTAACTCACTGGGTGAAAAATTGTTTCAAGGCACAATTCAGATGCCTATCAGGGAATATGATACGAAGTTCAGCCAAATCACATGATATTGACACTCAGTTTGAGCCAGAAGGATGATGTGTCACATGTGCACAGCAGGAAAAGCGACTTTCCCAAAACCTTCAGAGCGAAATTTTGTGTGCAGAATTTAAAATAATTACATTTTACAATGCTGCATCTCTGGGTGCCTCTGGCTCGCAACAGATGATGTGAGTTAAACAATAGATTATGTCAGCATTGCCGGATGTTGTGCTAGCCATGGCCCCCTCCCTTTGAGGAAACTGTGTTATGAAACTCTTGACTTGCTCATTCAATAGCCATGCTACGTATCTTGGGTCAGGAGTTTGAGTTTTCTCTTCATTCAGAAGGACTACAGATGTAAGTCAAGAAGAATGTTTTTCCACACCAAGAGAAGAATGGTGACTTTCCCACAAAGTATCTTGACAACAGCCAGGTCAGGTCATGTGGCAAGGGTATTGCAAGTCCGGATGACCTGTTCTGCCTCTGAATTTCCATTTCCTACCTCCATTTGTTTATCTGAATCTGTTCATTGCCTTAGAATTTAAGTTATTTGATATGTTTTCCCTTTTCTTCTCTTTCTGTATGGTGCCTTGCACATGGCGGGTGGGAGGGTCCATGGCTAGTGGAAGGGTCCATGGGCTTCTAGGTTCAAATTATTACAGTATTATTATTCTTCAGTACCAGTGGAGTACCAAGAAGAGAGGAGACTTTCTCTCCCCACAGACCATGCAGATGATCTGTCTAGTACAGAAAAAATAGAAGGCCAATCCTTATCTGGTGTAGACCTTCATGACAGCAGTTACCCCAATGGCGCTACATGAATTTACTTCATCTGGCCTAGTCTGTGAAGGGTAACAGATCCCACAAAGGAGACAGAAAGCTAAATCTGGAATGCATTTAGACAGCATTATAGAAAGGAGCTCAGCATAACTGAAACATAATGAGCACTCCAGAAAACCAGCCCAACAGCATTGATTAATTGCACTGAGCCTTTTTTAAATGAGATCTTCAGAAAATCAGATCATCTCCAAATGGAGAGAAAACAACCAGCAATGAATAAAGCAGCCAAGACAGTAGTAAGCTAGCTTCTAAAAACTGTTGGGATTTGAAAGAATTATACATTAACTCTGGTTATTTAAGTGATTATTTTAACTGTGGCTCCCCATGGGGCTGATCCAAAGCTGATGAAGTCATCATCCGGAAACAAAGGCCTGTGGCTCCACTCTGAAACCGGTAGGCCTTTGTGTGGTGTGCTCTGCTGTGTATGGGCCCCATAAATTACATCTGCATAGTTTTCTTATTCATAATGACGTGAAACATTACCAAGGCTGAAGCTTAGAGAAAGAAAAAAAATGTTGCTCAAGGCCAATCAAGTGATATAGCAAGACACGACAGGGTAAAACCTAAGCCAACAAAAATTTAGGCTGAATCTCAGGAAAAAAAATAATGTGTGTCGGACTGTTAAATATCCTTCCCAGACCAGATAGAAAAATTTCCATAAATATTCAGGACCAGATTAGACAAGAAACTTGCCAATATGCTGCAATGATTCTCCTCGATGGAGCATGTAGCCTGAAGAGCTGCTTTCAAACCTTGGTGAGGTGTGTATATATAACCCATCTCCCAGATGGTCCCTCAAGAGAAACACACCTCTAATTTTGGAGGCCGGTTCCAAGAACTTGCCTGCCCTGCACACCAATGTACAGCACAGAGATGACGCTCTGCTGCTGACCCAAGCTGCTGCCCCTTTGGTGCCATGTTAGTGTTGTGAGTGCTGAGAAGCTCTGCACTTGCCTTGTTACGATGTCCATACACCATTAGCTCATTGGCTTACATGCCATGCTGGGACAATAAAGCCTCACAACCTTATCTAGTACTACTAGCATATGACAAGCCAACTTTGGCACCCAAGCAGCACACTCCTCTTTGCTGATGTACTGATTGTGGCTGGAATAGAGTTAATTTTCTTCACAGTAACTCATATGGTGCTATGTTTTGGATTTGTAACCAAAACAGTGTTGATGACACACTGATGTTTTAGTTATTGTTGAACAGTGCTTATACAGCGTCAAGGCCTTTTCTGCTTCTCAGGCTACCCTGCCAGTGAGTAGGCTGGGGGCGCACAAGATGGGACACAGCTGGGACAGCTGACCCCAACTGACCAAAGGGATATCCCATACTATATGACATTGTGCTCAGCAATAAAAGCTGGGGGAAGAGGGAGGAAGAGGGGATGTTTAGAGGGAAGGTGTTTGTCTTCCCAAGTAACCATTACACATGATGAAGCCTTGCTTTCCTGAAAATGGCTAAACATCTGCCTGCTGATGGGAAGCAGTGAATGAATTCCTTATTTTGCTTCGCTTGCATGTGCAGCTTTTGCTTTACCTATTAAACTTCTTTATCTCAACCCATGAGTTTTCTCACTGGGGGAAGAGTGAGCAAGTGGCTCTATGGGGCTTAGTTGCCTACCAGGGTTAAAATCCAACAGCGTATTACTCTGGCCTGACCCACAAAGGGTGTAGTTCCACCCAAAGTGCAGAGTTGCCAACAGTGTCCCTAATGAACTTTGCTGGAAGTGAAAGAACGTGGGGAAATTTGTTTTCTGGGAGAAAACCAGTTTTAAAATAAAAGGCAGATTACAAACTTCAAAGACGTGTGACAAGCTTTGTGAGAACATGAAAGCTTGGTAATGACCATCAACACCGTGGGTAGAAACTTGTATGTCATGCAGACACAGCAGATTACAGAAGAGAAAACACAGCACAGTAATACAGGAGTAGCCTTTTGAGGCCACTTCCATGTTTATTCATGTATTGTTGAGGCCCTATTTCCCATATTAGGCACATAAGTGTTGTGCTTATGCCTACCCTCCTTCTGTAGTTATGGGAAAGATGCACGTTCAGAAGGAAAGTCATGCAATATGAATCACTGAAGACTACTGTCACTCTCCCTTGACTTATAGGTTGATTTAGGTTGCTAGCTGGGGCATTACAACAGACGTTTCAAGTTATGTGGTCAAAAGCAGTCCATGCAGGCCTGGAGGGCTATTGTAGACGTCTAAGCTGATGAGTTCAAGAGAAAAAACTGTCCTTAAACCACTGTCAGGTCCTAGATATCTGTTCATCAAAGTGAAGAAGCACTCACGACAATTACATTAGGAACCTGCCACCCTGGACTCTCTAAAAATGACCACTTATGGGGGACACAATGTAGGAACTGCAGCTGCAGGATGTGTGAGTGCTTTGGATTTTGGGCCCATCAAGAGGATGTGTCTGCGGATGGAGACCACAGCTTTTGCTGCCTTCAGAGCAACGGAGACCAGTTCGGTCTTCCATACCTCATCTGCAAATCGTGGCAGTGATTACTTCCTCCCATTCCCCATTTGCAGCTCACACAGACCCTTACTTGCTCTGGTTTGGCCAAGTTTTCTAAAACATCGCTCTGTGATTTCTAGCTCATGCTCTGCATCGCATGAGCAGAGTCAACTCTAAACAACCGGCTTATTCTGCTTTTCATCCTTGAAATCACTCTGTGGGTATATGAGGGTCTTACAGCTACAAAATTTATCATTAAAATGCAGTATCCCATAATCATGCCAGCAGTAAGTGAAATTATGATCCACAACTGTTGAAAAGACTCAGAGGTCCATCTCACTGCATTGGGTGGGAATTAATTCAAAGAATGTAAGCAATCAACATGTGGTATTTTTCTAATAAATACTCAAAATGACAACCATAAGGCCTGGCCAATGCAAGAAAAGCAAAAGACCATAGACATTTTCTGTGGTAAACACTCTCAGCGCTTAACATATCCCTAGAGGTTACTGTTGCCATTACTACGCGTTCCAGTTATTTTGAGTTTTTCCATTTCTGTACACTTCTTCACTAAAGCCCTGTGAACCCATCTACTCACTCCACAAATTAAAGGGATGTCTAAGGGATAGTCACACTCTGCACTATAATATGGGAGCAACATTGTGGGTTTGCTCCTACTAGAGCACAGGTATTTTGCAGAGGAGCGTTCCTGGTTGTGTAGGATTTGCACTAAGCACTTTCCAGTCTGGTTTTTTCCAGTGATACTTGGATAATGAATTCCCCTGGCTTTGAAAAAGAAGTTATCAACCATGTTAATTTTTCACTATCTGTGGCAGCAACATTAAGATTTGTAGAAAACTTGCAAGAAAAGGCAATAGGGATAACTTCTAAGCTATTCTCCAAACTTGGGAACAGCAGCATGTAATGCAGTCACACAGAAAAATAAAAGGGTAGTCAGTTATATGAATCACAGACTCACAGAATCACAGGGGTTGGAAGGGACCTCTGGAGATCATCTAGTCCAACCCCCCTGCCAGAGCAGGGTCACCTAGAGCAGGTTGCACAGGACGGCGTCCAGGCAGGTTTTGAATGTCTACAGAGTTGGAGACTCCACCACCTCTCTGGGCAGCCTCTTCCAGTGCTCTGCCACCCTCAAAGTAAAGAATATTGAAAATCTGAAATTGTTTTTCAAAGGTACATCCATGAATGCTATTTGAACACAAAGAAGGATCGTCTAGAAGTTTAAGCATTAGCGTGAAACTTGGGAGACTTGGAGGAATAACTGCAAATAGCATGTCTAAGCACAAAAAATCCAACTCATCTGTAATCAAAGGAGTAAAAAAGACCTCTGATAGGGCTCTCTCACAGCTTTTTACACAGGTTTCATATGGGAAGTGAGAATTTCACTGGAAATCACAAAAAGAGTCATTGAAAAAGACTACGTCTACAAGTGTGATTCAAGCCATCTCTGCTGAAGTCTCTGCAAGTGCAGTAGTGTGGCAGCAGCAGGAACAAGAGCAGATCAAAGTGTTGGTTTTTATCCTAAATATGCATGGTTTCAATTTACCATGATACAGAGCAAGGGCAGACGCAACCTTGTTCCAAGCTCTTTTCACAGAGTGTCGTCTAGAAGGAGAAAAGCTATTATCTTAATTTCACAAATCAGAAACTAAAGTCTAGAGATGCATTCTCAAAGATGTATTTGTGCTTAAAATATCTGATACAGACGTCAGACATAGGATGAGATCCAATGTATAATCAATTCAGTGAGGCCTCACATTCAGGATAAACTATCCTATAATTAGGCAAAACTTACTGTTAGCACAGAGGAAACAGGGTACAGCAATGAAATCCAGAATAGCAGTAATAGGAGCAATAACAATTGTAGATGTACCTTTCTGTGCTTGGAAATAGCTGTAATTTTGCCATAATATTCAAATTTGCAAAAATCAAGGACAGCCTCAGCAGCCCAGCTCTGAAAGCAGGGTTCTCCTTGGTATCACAAATTCCAAATATTTTAGACAATCAAAATTATTCTCTGTAGGTGTCTGAACTAAAAAATGTTTCTCAATCTTTTTTTTTTTTTTTGGATGATCTCCTGGTTCTACCCACACATTGTACTCTTAATTCTGCTGTGCAGTTCAGCCAAGGAGGCCACAGAGACTGCATTACACGGGGTGAAATACTGAATATTAAAATATTTTCCAGTTGTGGGGAAAAGACAAGGACTTTGCCCTACTGGTGTTGTGGCCTTGGACTTAGAATGAAGTTAGTTATTCTTGGTATGGCACATTTTCCTTTGTTTATCCCTCACAACCATTTAAAAGTAGCTTTCTAAGACTCACAGAATCTCTCAGTTCGCTGTTTTAAAACAGATGCCTCTTTACGCAGACTTAAGCAAAAGCTATTTTCTGAGGACATATCATTGTCCTGGACTTTCTCTGTGAATGTATCTGTCTGCACAAAGGCAGTAATTCTGCCCCCAACACTGTTTATGACTGGGTGTTCATGGTTCAGCCAGGACGAAGACTTATCCTTCAGATCAGTTGTAAGAGCTTTTCTTTCAGACGATGAACACAACTGTCTGCTCAGGTCTAAGGATTTGAATCACAGATATTTGTAAAGAGAAAACATGTTCCAAACAAATGGCTTTCATCTTTTGTCTGTCGTGAAGCATACCTCTGCAGTCCTGTGGAAGTGAAGTCCTGAAGCAAAGTGTGGATCCGTCGTCTCTGGACTGAGGCTGGTCAGGACCATTCATAATTCTCTTGACCTGGGAAGATGCAACACCTCCATTAGGCACACGTAGGTCAGCAGATGCTCTGGAAGCCTATTTCAGATCATAAAAAGATGGTCTGAGTTTTAGAAATGCTGAACACACAATAAACAGCTCAGTAGATTAAGCCCAGTAGGTTATAAAGAACCTGACTGAACTACTTCAGCCTATGAATACGTGTGTACTTGCTAATCTAAGCAAGCACCTAATTGACTTTGATGTTTTCAAAGAAATCTTGAGTGTGATAAAGTTCATGCTGGACTACTCAGAGAGCAAACTTAGACCATAACTAGCTTAGACTAAACTTAGACCAGACCATGACCGTGTCCATCTTAAATGAGAGAAGATCACGACAGCTTAGACTTAGACCAACAATAAAAAAAAAATTATTTTCTGTATCCACTGTAGCTAAGGGAAGGAGCAATGGACTTCAAAAACACAAGGAAATATAGCTTAAATGTCACAAAATATTTTCTGACTTTAGGGCTACTGAAGCCCCAGAGTAAACCAGAGAGCTAATTATACTCTCCTACAATGCAGGGAAAGCTGTGATATTACTGGATTTCAGTGAAAACAAAACCACCAAGAACAAAAATTAAACTCCAGAAGCAACTAATCACACTCTGGAATAGTGTCTGTCAATATTTTATTTAAATCCAACCTCTGGGCTACCTGAAACCACAGAACCCCATGTCTGGTGCTTAATGGAAACACTGAGGCTCCTATCGGTGCAGTCACACCCCAGTAATAAACACCTGAACGTTTGCAGCAGGCACCCATGCCTCCCCACACCGAGGTTACTGCTGCACAGGTCACTGGAGAAACGGGAAGCAAATAATCTAAACAAACTCCATTTAATTTTATGACTCCCAGTTGATGTGTATACTTGGGGTCCAAGCGCATTCTTCTTCCAGGTGTGTTCTGTCTCCGGGATCCAACTGAGTCTTTGAAGCAAGTGAAGACCTTACCTTTTCCTTGTTTTTCCTTTCCCCTGTCCCTGTCTGTTAAGTATTACCCCATGACCTTTCACTGATTGGCTTCAATTAAGGCCATGGATTTCCTCTTCCTGAACCAAAGTCAGGTTACAGTGCAGGAATAATAAAGGCAAAACGAATGTGTTGCAGTCATCCATGTACAGTCCCCAGACAGCATTTGGAGTAAAACTTTACTTGGGACTCCCACATCTCAAAAGCCTCAAGACACAAATTTGCTGGTAGCTTTCTGAAATCTCCAGTACTTCTCTGCAGGAAAATTTCTTGGGTCTTTCTTTTTCTTTTTCTTTTTCTTTTTCTTTTTCTTTTTCTTTTTCTTTTTCTTTTTCTTTTTCTTTTTCTTTTTCTTTTT
>VFFE01008952.1:376051-386112 GCA_008921705.1 Burhinus oedicnemus | reverse complement strand
ATTTAAAAGACAGTTCTGATGGGGGGACTACAAGGAAAGACTTATTGGTTTTGCTTAAGCTTGAGCAAGGCTGGTCACATTTTGGACCCTTTGCTTAATCAGAAGTTTTACAGTGTATGCCCTGTACACTGTTAGCATCATGAGGGCTTAGTTGGAATTCAGCAGTGCCAAGAAGACCCAGGTGGAATCAAAGGCCTGGATGAGCTGTTAGCTGCTACAAAAAAAATTAATCATAATTATTTTCCATTAAAAAATGTTCCTTCATTGAAGATTATTCTTCACAAAATCTCCCAGCTTTCATTAATTTACTACAAAAATACATTTCCCTGAAGCAAAAGGTTTCTTCTTTGGAAGACTGTGTTTATTTTATTCTGGGTTCTATTTTATTATGGTGTGGGGGCTGTAATTTGTTGTTGCTGTTGAGATATCAACTTTTCATTTCAAATGAGTTTTTATTTTGCTTTCTTTTCTATTTTTATTCTAGTCACATTGTTCCTGGCAGCATGTACCTCGTGGCATGCCATAGTATTCATCCCTAATAAGAAAAATTTTTGGACCATGGTAATTTATGCAGAGAAAACGCTCATCCACTGAAATGTATGTCAAGACTAAAATCTGATGAGTGCATTTAGCTTGTAGTTCTCAAAACCAAACCCTGCTAAATTTTAGCACCAAAAATCAACTTTTGTGCTTCCAAGTGCCACCAGGAGATGTACGTGTATGAACCTAAGTGTCTTTTATAAAAGTTTCCTTCAGCAATTCAGAAAGCAGCTGCGCATAAGGGCTCTCAGTCATTCTTTATTGAAGTGCCACTCTCAGTATGTCTTTAATACGAAGAAGGTAGGTTTACAGCATAAAACATCACCATACAGACTTCCTGCAATGCTGAAGGCTGACCCAAGCATCACATTTCAGGGCTGAGGGCTAAAGGATTTCATTCATTCTCAAAAGACGGTTGCTCCTTCTAACTGGAGGGCAGCAAAGTTTATACGACTTTCTCAAGTTGAAAGGCACGAGACATCACAAGCGTCAGTCTGCATCTGACAACTACTGACATAACCAAAAGCTCTCTTGAAAGCAAATCAAACAAATGATGGTTATTTGGAAAAGTGATTTAACTTAATCTTGCTGCACTGTAAAAACTGGATTATGTCCAAGTTGCTGGGGCTATGGTGGGTTCCACAATCCCTCTTTTATGGAGCACAATCAACTTATCAAAAATGATCCCGACTAATTATTTATAATACTGGCTTTCAGATGGTGTTGGTTTTCCCTGGATTTGAAACCCAGCCAACACTTATATTGCTTCCGTCTACCACCAGGCTTCCTCTGCAGAGGGGATTTCATACTCTTTTGAATGGAGGAGACGAAGCAGCTTCTCATGAACTCAGGAAAGGCCAGTGTGTTTTTAGAACATCAGTCTGTTCCACTTTAAACATTTCATCCAAGAAAATTTAAAGTCTGTCATGAAATTTATGATGTCCTGCTGGACAAATGTTTTCCTTTACTTCATAAGGCACCGGCTACTGTAATATAACAAAGTGGAAATTGCTTTCCAGAGAAACATGTAGAGATTTATCAGAGATACCTCATTTAATCACATTCCAGCGAGCCAGGGTCAGTCACTCATCTTTGGCGGAGGGTAGGGCAGGGGTTAAATTGTAACTTAATCCGTTATGAGGGCTGTTCTTAAAGACTCTTTGACAATGAAGTGTCTGCATCATACCACTAATAGGAAATTATGAAAGTATTTATATCAGCTCTACGTGTACCTTGTAAGCATCAGAGCAATTGAAAAATTCAGTGACAACAAAGTACTGAATAGGTACAAGGAGCATGCACAACTGGGAACTGCTGAACTTCAGGTGTAAAAACCGTTTTTTTTTTCTGTTACACATGCAGTCCGATGACCCAACAAATAACCGTACAGATGAAGAAATTCAGGGACCGTGTGTAACCTCAAGTGACAAAGCTCTCCGCTGCAGAGGAGATCCTTGCACTGACTCTCCAGACAGACAGCTGAGGGACAATACACACTAACTGGCCAGTCTTTCCACATGCTGGCAGGTTGCAGAATGATCAAATGTTGAGATGTCCACGTTAGCTGAGAATACACTGCCAGGAAGGGTATGGGAGGGAAAGACAGGGGCCATTGCCCTTGAGTGTAAAGGTGGTAGCACTAATTGGGCATGAGGATGGGAAAAGCAGAGAGGGGAACAGTGTTTTGATAGGGAAGTAGTCAAGCTTGTTATTAAGTTCAAATCTTTAATAGCCCACTAATTCATCTGAGTCTGCAGCCTGCTTTGTAATTGCTTTCAAAACCTCCATGTTCCCTTGCCTATTAGAGCAAGACCGACCTGCCAGAGCCTCTCTTGCCAGCGCACAAGCAAGGTCAGCAGTTTTATCAGTTCCCTCTGTAACACCGAATTAAAAAAAGATCAAGGCCGGTTCACTGGCTCTGAGGACAAGGAGCACAGCATGACTTGCCTCTTCAATGGGAAACTCTCCCTTCCAAAAACAACTCAGCCTCATCCCTAAGGCCTGTTACGGAGAGTGTCTGGCTGGGCTGCTGCCTCCACCCTCCCCAGACATTGCCTGGGCAGCGCCAGCAGGGACCGGCCAAAGCTCTTCCAGGGAGCATGCAGGCAAGCAGAAAGGATGGTCCCATACAGAGTTCAAACCCCAGTTTAGGAGAGGCACACAGATGTGCCCCCGGGGGCTGGGATGTACTTGTGCTTCCCAGCGTAGGGAATACGCCCGGGCAGAGAGAACTCCACGCATCTGTGGATGAACATCTCTCAGCTCCCAGCCAGCCCAGATGTGTCTGCACCAACATACGAGCAATGCCAGCACCCTTTGTGGGGTGCTGAGGAGGCTTGACACAGCCCAGGACATACGTTAGAGGGTCTGGAGTGCCACCTTCTGGTACGGCGCCCCTGCACATACCAAGCATGAGCACAAAAGCAGCCAGGCGTGGGGGGCAGATGGGGGGCCACCAGCCCCACCAACATCCCCACCAGGCTCCTGCGTCTGTGCTGGCTCTGTCTGGGTGCAAAGTCACTCTCCAGCCCAAGGACCTCCTGCTGCCTCTGTGCAGAAATGACATGGAGAACAACCTCAGATGCTCCAGAACATGAAGTGCTCGCCTCTGCTTAGGTTCACATCCTTGACATAGGTGTCAAAGCAAGCAACTTTGCAGTAAACTGCAGAAATTTTCCTACAAAATAAAGTCAAACAGGACCCAAACCTCGAAGGTATTAAAAAGAGAGAACAACCATTTGAAATATGCAGGCTTTTCCCTGGATTTCATAGAAAAGTGGCACAATTCCATCTCTTTTCCGGTCACCTTAAGTGCAAGGCAATAGGTGCTTTGTGTGGATAATCCATTTGTGGAAACAAGCCCATGATACACAGCTTTGTGCTCCGTGTGAACTCCTCAGCAACATATTATCAGGAGCATTGACAGCTACCCACAGTATGTAATCATCTCCCTTCATCCAGCTACAATCCTAGCAATCTATAGTTAACGTAATGTAATGTGAATGGTATGTACCACACACAGCTCCTAAAAGAATGGGAAAAAATGCACCACAGAGAAAGATGAGCAATGATAAACAAAATGTCCTCGTGGACATTTCCTGGAACACTCCCTTCGTCTTCCCACTGCTGATCTGTGGAACAAGCCAGATGCACGTACAATTTTAATTGCCTGATCTGAAGCAATTTTATGCCAACACCAAGATCTCTAACATGATACATTTTTATCTGCTTCTAATGTAACAATTGGTTATCTGTGTAGTGATGTGTCCTTCCCCTTCTCCCAAGCTGTGTATGCAGACTGGACCCTGAGGTCCTGGACTTTCCGGCCACATTCTAGGAGCTCAGATCTGTGCCAGAACTTGCTAAGGTTCACAGGAACCTGTTATTGGTGCTTCCTACTGTAACTGATGTACAGAAAGGATGTCTAACACAACAGAGGATGGATGCTGGAGGCTCTGGTTTTGTTCCTAAAGGCACTCAGCTCAGCTCTCCTCTCTCCCACAACTGTGTTAATCTGGGCAAGTCACTGAGGGTGGTATTTGTCTCAACTCATTTAGGAGACTCACATACCTTCCTGGTAGGGTCAATGCTGAAATGGTGACCCTCATGGTGATGTACAAGGTGGACCTGCCTCTTCTCACCACTGGCTCCTGGGAAGAGCCACACAACCAGATCACGGTAGGGCACCCCACTTGCGGGTGTCTACAAAAAGATGAGGTATCACCTTAGGTACCCATTCCCCATCGATCCTGGGGGAAGAATCATCCCTTCTTTTATCTTTTCTAGTTGATTATAAACTTAATGGCAGCAGGAGGGTCTCCAAGCACACACACGAATATAGTGGCACCCACAGAGATAGAGTGGACACCTCCCACTGTCAGAAAACAAATAACCAAGGGCTTGTTCTTAACTTGCAAGCTTTACTCACAGCCCTTCATCGCAATTAGTAAGTCTGAGTAAACTTGCAAATGTCATGTAAGATTCTGGGTTTAACAAAGCCTGAGCTTTGTATTTGGGGATGTTAACTTTTGGAAACTAAACATCCTCCATTAGTTCACAGGAATTGATAAGAACAGCCAGGGACATCTGATAAAGCCTGTAAAATACTGTACTTCTTAGCTCTCCTTTTAGGAAAACAGGAACGCTGCTACCTCTACCCTGGCAGACTGTCCTCGTTCCAGACCTCCTCTGGAAAAGGCATGCTTATAAAAATATTCCAACGCCGGGTCCACATCGTATCTTGCCTGTGTGAAAACACAGAAACCTTCACTAAAGGACCAAACCGGCCAAATGCTGAAGGCCTTCACATCTCACTGACGGCATACTCTGGGAAGTGGCTAAAATTTCCAGTGATACTGTGAATTACCCCCCGCTGCCTCTACCCTTGCATCTTTTCAACACTTGCATCTTTATTCAACCTTTGACAGCCTTCCACTGCTCCCAGCTCCAGTAACAACCTCATCCGTCTCTCTCTCTCAGGTAACCAGTTTTCTACAGGCTGTGTCAACCTTTAGGAGAGAGCCCTTAAAAATTTAACAGCCAGCTACTGACATGCTTTGGATGGTCATGTCAGCAAAATGAAGTGTACCCTGGGTGCTTTGTTCAGTTGCATCAGCTGGTCTAGTGTCAGATATTGCCTGTCCTTGCAGAAGGAAGAGCGAGCTATTCATTCTAAAATAGTATCAATTTCAATAAATGGCTCCACAGTATTACCCCGAATTTCTCACCCAGTAATAAAAGCTCATGAGATTTCAGCAGCACCTCTATTTGCCAACAATGTAAAGAACAGCTTTCTCTTAGTAGCTTAAGACACTGCCTCTATGTTTTTATACTGCCAGCAACTATGCAAACACCAGCCCACCCTAGAGAAATTTGGGGAATATTGGAAACCTCACAGCCTTTCACAGCAGTTCAGCACAATGCTATTTCACTCAGACCTTTCTGTCATTTGATACAGGGTAAATATTCAGCGTTCAGTGGCCTCCACAAACACATTTCCACCTGTGTGGCAGGCCGGTGCTCGCCTGCTGGTTTGTAACATAAAACATGTGGGAATACTGAAAATCTCAAGAGGTCTGTCTTACACTTCCTGATCTTTATTTACCTTGCTGTGTTCAGTTTGTTTTTCCATTTATATTTAGCACAGATAAAAGCTGGGCAACCAAGCTCATATGTCTTCGTGAAATAATGGGAAGAGCTGGATACAAAAGCCATCAAAAGGCAGGATGAGGCACGTCCACCCCTCAAAGGACAAAACTTTAAGCCAGCTTTGAACCCTAATGCGTACAATCAAGTGCTTTTTTCCAAGCCTCCATAAGCAGGTGAAAATCTCTCACGCATTCACTCCTCACAGGTTGAATAGGTTTGTTATTTTCAGTCAAAGTGCTGGGGAACGCCATGATTAGAAGATCGCTTTGATCACACCATGCAAAATCCTGCTCTTGGGACCGGGCAATTACAGGGTGCCCCTTGCAGAGGATGCAAGGCAAAGCTACCTGCAAGCCTATCATCGGTTCATTCAGAGCCAGGATCAGGTCGAGCTCCAGTTCGATGTGTCCAAAAGGAGTTTGATGAGACTATTAAAAGGCCTTTGTCTGTGCTTGCCTAATCTGGGTGCTCATTATTTCACAACTCTATCCACATGTAAAGCCATGCCGCCTTCCACCATGCTCCGTCTCCTCTGCCCTACAAACACCAGCCCCAGATGGTGAACAGACCTGGGATGAAAA
Organism: Burhinus oedicnemus; assembly: GCA_008921705.1. NCBI lineage: Eukaryota > Metazoa > Chordata > Aves > Charadriiformes > Burhinidae > Burhinus > Burhinus oedicnemus. The sequence goes on along the minus strand of VFFE01008952.1, from coordinate 379,843 downwards.
TGCTGGAGGTCTTAAAAGGAAGTGCAGCAGAAGGCTGGACCTGTACATTCAAAAAGCACCTCAATGAGTTAGAATAGCACCATGCATAGCTCATAGTCAACTCAACATGTGCACCAGACTCACTGAGACACTTGTAAACATCTTAAGTATCTAAAACTCTAAAATATGGAGGATGCAATTAAAAAAACCCCAAACCACAACTCAGCTAACTCTTTAGAAAATCTCTAAAAATAATGGAATGACATTAAAAAATAGAGCAAGGGAGTAAAAGGAAAGGCATTTCTCAATTCAAGAATGTAATGGTTAGAGATACCACCTTAATGCTCCCACCCACTGTCCAACAAACAAACAAAACAAGAAGACAATGTTTTATTTAATTCCACTGTTGTAACAATGAAGCTTTGGAACCATGTGTTCATCATCCCAAAATAAGCTCAGTGGTCTGGCAGCACTTCAATTCCGCAACCATAAATGTCAATGTAAACACATATTTGTGTAAGGATGATAGACAAGAGGCACTTATTTTGGGGACCTAACATGTGAGTATCCATCAGGAGTTGATACCATCTTTTGACACTGCAGGTCTCTTCCATGATTATAAATCATCCTACAACAGCTCAGCCAACCCACCCAGGGGAAAAGCAATGCTGGACCGTCAGTGAGACTGCAGATAGGATCAAAGCCTGGGGTTGCCACAAGCCCCTGGTTTACAGTACTCCAGCCTAATCATCTCCTGGGCACATGCAGGAGTGGGTGTAATCATGAAAGGGATGGATCCAAGATGTCATCATATGGCGTAGAAACCACAACAGGGGCTGCTGATTAGAAAGGGGGACAACAACGATGTTTACTCTGGTATACTTCTACCATGGCAAAAAACAACTGTATTTTTTTAAAGCACAGTTTTGTGCATTTGCTACAGGCTGTAATCATCTCATGAACAGCTTCTTTTTATCTTGTTACTATTTCTTCACATAAGAGCAGGAGTATGTGACTTTAATTAAGAGAAAGGCTTTGTTAGACAAGGCACAGTGTGGACATACAGTGAAGGGCTACCATGAGAAACTTATAGCCAAACATGGGACAGTATGGGATGTGACAAACCCAGGCAGCAGCAACAAAGACAAGGAACTCCAATGATAACACACCATACCCAGAATTAACTATGAACACAGCACGGTGACTTTCCTTTACCTCTCTGTCCTTTTCAAAGGAAATTAGTACCTTTCAAGAGGATGCTTATTTCTGACAAATAACCTCAGGATTTCTTCACAGGCCAGAATTGTCCTCTTGATAACAAACCATTAACCCCTTCCTGAGACTACCTAGAATTATTGACCAAAAAAATAGAATGAACAAGAATAAACCCCAAGCAAAAAGATGTCTGAGCTCCGCTAAAAAACTAAATACCCCTAGGATAGAGAGTTGTACAGATGCAGAGGTCTATGAGAAAGCCCTGACAACTTAAAGAAAAGTACCACATAGAGAAACAGGGACTCGGTAACAGCAACAATTCTACTTTGTCCCACAAGCCCCTATGGCTTCACTAAAGGGCAAGTCCTGCCTAACCAACCTAGTGGCCTTCTATAATGGAGTGACTACATCAGTGGACAAGGGAAGAGCTTCATGTCATCTATCTGGACTTCTGTAAGGCCTTTGACATGGTCCCCCACAACATCCTTCTCTCTAAATTGGAGAGATATGGATTTGATGGGTGGACTGTTCAGTGGATGAGGAATTGGTTGGATGGTCACATCCAGAGGGTAGTAGTCAACAGCTCAATGTCCAGATTGGTGACAAGTGGTGTCCCTCAGGGGTCTGTATTGGGACCAGTACCGTTCAATATCTTCATCAATGACATAGACAGTGGGATCGAGTGCACTCTCAGTAAGTTTTCAGATAACATCAAGCTGAGTGGTGCGGTTGACACAGCTGAGTGTCGGGGTGCCATCCGGAGGGACCTGGCCAGGCTCAAGAAGTGGGCCCATGTGAACCTCATGAGGTTCAACAAGGCCAAGTGCAGGGTCCTGCACATGGGTCAGGACAACCCCCAATATCAACACAGGCTGGGGGATGAAGCGGATGACAGTAGCCTTGCCAAGAAGGACTTGGAGGTACTGGTGGATGAACAGCTGGACATGAGCTGACAATGTGTGCTCACAGCCCAGAAGGCCAAACATATCCTGGGCTGCATCAAAAGAAGCATGGCCAACAGGTTGAGGGAGGTGATTCTGCCCCTCTACTCCACTCTGCTGAGACCCCACCTGGAGTACTGTGTCCAGCTCTGGAGCCCTCAGCACAGGAAAGACATGGACCTGTTGGAGCGGGTCCAGAGGAGGGCCACAAAAATGATCAGAGGGATGGAACACCTCTGCTATGAGTAAAGGCTGCGAGAGTTGGGGTTGTTCAGCCTGGAGAAGAGAAGGTGCCAGGGAGACCTTACAGCAGCCTTTCAGGACTTAAAGAAGGCATGGAGGAAAGATGGGAATAAACTTTTTAGCAGGAACAGTTGCGGTAGGACAAGGGGTAATGGTTTTAAACTAAAAGAGGGAAAATTTAGACTAGATATAAGGATGAATTTTTTTACACTGTGGGTGGTGAAACACTGGCCCAGATTGCCCAGAGAACTGGGAGATGCCCCATCCCTGGAAACATTCAAGGTCAGGTTGGATGGGGCTCTGAGCAATCTGATCAGATTTAAGATGTCCCTGCTCATTGCAGGGGCTTGGACTAGATGACTTTTCAAGGTCCCTTCCAACCCAAACTACTCTATGATTCTATGATTCTATGAATCTATGGCAGTTTCTACCCATTAGGGCATGCGCATCTATGGGCAGATTTGTCCAGTAACTTCAGTTTCACTTTGAGCTTTTTTGTCAAGATATTCAGCACTTCTGCTTTTAGTGGCTGTCACACCCAAAGACACGACCCACCTGCAGTGAGCTGGAAGTTTTTTTGCTAGGGTATTTAGTCTGAGGTCATTCCTGCTCCAGCTGTCACCAAAGGTAGTTTTATGACGTTTCACTAACAGAGCAGAACTGGGCTTTTTACAAGATGAGTGTAGGCTTTCCATCAAACCCTGACTATGGCATTCCTTTATCAGGAGCAAGGGGGAAACATACTAAACCTTATAACACTATGGTAAATTAGAGATCTGACTGTGCTTCCCATGGAAGGTAAAGTGTGGTCAACAGCTTTCTGTGTTCAGCAGAGACCACACAGCTCTCAGCTCTCCCAATACTGTTGCCCTCTTCCCCAAGGCACAGCGCATCAGACACATGCAGTGGCATAGGAAAACAGTCATTTGGGAGGTTTGATTCCTGCTCCTGTCCTTACGTTCTAAGGGAAGGGGCAACTCAGCATGACTCTTCCACGTTGGCCACATTACTTCTTGCAGGCCACCATCAAGGAGTATGGCCATGCAGCAGGAGTCAATAGACGATGTGGTGAGGATCGATAGCACCTACTGGCAATGCAGGTGACAAGGCCCATATATGCAGTCTCTGATTGCTAGGTACAATAGTCTAACTCCAGGAAATCCAGTTCCAGGGTGTCCTGGTTTGAGGTAAAACAGGACCAATTTTTGTTCAGTAACTTTACTTTTTAGCTAGGCCTCTTCTAACTGCTGAAATTAACAGCATGTTTTGCAGAAAACTGTTCGCTCTCAGAGTGATAAGACCCATGTTTATAGCTGAGGCCAAGGAACGGTATGCAGAGAGGCTCTTGCTTATACTTATTGCTATAACAACCAAGGCCAGCCAAATTTGTTACTTGCCCCGTTGGAGGGTCGGA
>VFFE01008952.1:361510-376031 GCA_008921705.1 Burhinus oedicnemus | reverse complement strand
CCCCATCCCTGGAAACATTCAAGGTCAGGTTGGATGGGGCTCTGAGCAATCTGATCAGATTTAAGATGTCCCTGCTCATTGCAGGGGCTTGGACTAGATGACTTTTCAAGGTCCCTTCCAACCCAAACTACTCTATGATTCTATGATTCTATGAATCTATGGCAGCTTCTACCCATTAGGGCATGCGCATCTATGGGCAGATTTGTCCAGTAACTTCAGTTTCACTTTGAGCTTTTTTGTCAAGATATTCAGCACTTCTGCTTTTAGTGGCTGTCACACCCAAAGACACGACCCACCTGCAGTGAGCTGGAAGTTTTTTTGCTAGGGTATTTAGTCTGAGGTCATTCCTGCTCCAGCTGTCACCAAAGGTAGTTTTATGACGTTTCACTAACAGAGCAGAACTGGGCTTTTTACAAGATGAGTGTAGGCTTTCCATCAAACCCTGACTATGGCATTCCTTTATCAGGAGCAAGGGGGAAACATACTAAACCTTATAACACTATGGTAAATTAGAGATCTGACTGTGCTTTCCATGGAAGGTAAAGTGCGGTCAACAGCTTTCTGTGTTCAGCAGAGACCACACAGCTCTCAGCTCTCCCAATACTGTTGCCCTCTTCCCTAAGGCACAGCGCATCAGACACATGCAGTGGCATAGGAAAACAGTCATTTGGGAGGTTTGATCCCTGCTCCTGTCCTTACCTTCTAAGGGAAGGGGCAACTCAGCATGACTCTTCCACGTTGGCCACATTACTTCTTGCAGGCCACCATCAAGGAGTATGGCCATGCAGCAGGAGTCAGTAGACCATGTGGTGAGGATCGATAGCACCTACTGGCAATGCAGGTGACAAGGCCCATATATGCAGTCTCTGATTGCTAGGTACAATAGTCTAACTCCAGGAAATCCAGTTCCAGGGACAATACCATGTCCATAGGCTCATCTGGCAGCAACCATTGAGCTGGGATAGGATTTCATTCCTGGGCTCCTACAAGTTTGCTACGAGATGGATTCATGATTGCAGAGGTCACCAGAGAAAATGCTTTGTATGTCACCAACATAAATGTTTTTCAGGAATGTGTTGTGTTGTCTCCTACCCATCGTGCCCCAGCGTGAACACCCAGCAATGAGCAATTCTGCTTGTGCTGCAGCGCCCTGCTTGCTAACCAGGGCTGGCACGGTGACTGCTCAGGGGAGCTTCATAAAGTGGAGTGGAGGACAGGGCTGTGGGGATTTACTTTGAACCCCTGAGTCACGCTACACTTGGCTCAAGGCAATGACTCACTCCAGCGAATGCTAAAGTCATTCATGATTTCTTTTTCTTAAACAATAAAAGTAACATTTTATGTGTCCAGAAAGGGTAATAAAAACGTAATGGACACTCTGTGAGCCTAAATCAAACCCAGTGAAGGCAATGGAAGGAGCTCTGTTGCTTCCACACACTTTCAATCATGCCTCCTTTACTTCAATTTTTCTTCAAGGGACCTTGCCATTTTGCAAGGAGGAAAGATCTTTCTTTTTAGCACTAATCTCCACCTCTCCTTGAAGCAGTCTCATTTGCCACGGTGCTCTTTAGAACAAGAAAAAAAAAAAAAGATTAATTCCTTCTTTTCCTTTAGATGCAAAATGCAAAAATATCTTAAGTCAATTCCTTCTTTTCCTTTAGATGTAAAATGCAAAAATATCTTAAGTCTGGGCATCAAATATGGGACTAACATCACGAAAGGATTTTAGGAAAAAAATCAGATCCAAACCTGTGGGAGGTAAGGATTACCCCAGGCCTGGAGCGACGGGGAAAATTCTTTATCTTAATGACAAAAGGCTCTTCTAATCAGTAATGTTTACACGATATTAAGCATAAGATATTTTCACTTTCTTTTGGGATGTCACATACAAAAAAAATCCCACAGAATTAAGAAAAAAGGAACATGAAAGACTCATGAGCACAGTCAGGTCTGAATGAGTTATCCAATTAATTGCTATTTATACTCTTCGTTAAGGCTCTTAGTAAGTGCTTGTGGCCAAGGCCTCCTTTACTGTAAACACGAAGATTCTGCAGCAGCCCGAGATGCCCTTGAGTAGCACATACGTGTCAGATATGTCTCAGCCAAGCTTCTTGCATACATGACTGTAACTTTTCAGCTAACCTATCCATTCAAAAAGAAAGGAAAATGTCCTTTTGTGAAAATCACTCCATATTTAGCTGTTGATTTCTAAAAGAAATAAGTTACATAAATGCCTGAGAAAAAATACAGCTTTGAGTCTTATGCCCTTTAATTTGGAGTGGAGCTGCTAAACTCCTAACTGACCGGTACTGGATGTTACCAATGCACTTCTCTATTCAGTCTCATCTTGCTGCAACCCAGGTATTTTCAAGCAGGTCTGGAATTTCACAGAGACTTCTGCAAGGGCGTGAAACAGTCATTAATATTTAACAGATTATAATGAGGGGGAGGGGCCTACAGCATGCTTCAGAAGAGCTTCTTGGCCAACAGGATAGAGTGATGGATCCACTTCCAAAATGTGGCTTTGTCAGGACCACAGCTGTTTACACACCTACTGCAGAATTTCTCTGATGCACAAGTTGTGCACAGGTTACAGCTTTCTCTTTCAGCTCTGAAAGAACATGGTGTTGGTTAGTTATTCTTAACTTCTTATTAACCACTCTTTGTACTATATTGCTTGTTCATCTAGGTCAAGGCAATCTTGGGTTAACAAGTTTATAATTAAAATGTAACATCGGTATCCATAATTAGGATCAACCCAAGCATCTGACCCAGCCTTGAATCCATGACTTTGGCTGGCAGCCTTCAAAAGGATTATTCCCTTTTCTTCGGGATATGTCTCAGTTTTTTTCTTTAAAGCTGGGTTTTAGCAGGGCAGCTTTCCAGTCTGTGTGACTTCCCCTCCAGACCTTTTTCAAAACAGCCCTTTAGTCCCTTGCTCTGTGGTTTCTTTCACATTCGAGACAAGCTCTGTTCTAAAACCCGCATGTTAGAATCTGGGATTAAAAATAGCCACCGCAGACTGGTTCGCATGAAGCAGCCATTCATAGCTGCATTCATAGCACAATAGCTGCCGCCACTGCCCGCGCCAAGTTCCCAGCCCGTGCGGAGTGGCACAGCCCCACCGACGGGCACGGTGCTGTGCCGGTGCCTGTCCCAGACAGTCTCAGCCCTTTCGTCTCTCCCCATCCGACAGCCTTGCAAAGCTTGCGGAGTACGGCTGCTCTTCCAGAGGAGTGCCACAGCACTCTTGGAAACCTCACCGAGGCTTGTGTTCAATAACCGCTAGCAAATTTCTAGGTTAAGCTCCTCGAGCCAGCATTAAACACTGGCTTGCAATAGGCATAATCCGATACCACAGTGTATTTCACAAGATCCCTGTGAAACTCTGCAACATACCATTTCATATGAATAGTTCCAGCAAATTTAGAGAAACATCTATAATTACTAAGAGTTGATACACAAAAGAACAAAATTCTGTCTTCCAGATTAGCCATAAATACTAGTTTGAGGTTGCAAAGCCTTTAACACACCTTAGAACCTTCAATTTTCCTCACAGGATTGTTTCAGTGAAATCATTTTCCTATTTATGCCTCATGCACATCCCAACTCTTTATAGCTATACCTCATCTGTATGATTCTTACCCCTTGCCCTGGCCAGGGCTCACCCACTTCACTTCATTACCTCTCCCACCTTACCCTGCCTCTTCCCTCTACTCCAAAAATCATTAACTCTTCAGTAGACCTCGGTTCCCCAATCTGAGACTCTGTTGCCATGATTTGTGGCGTTTAAAACAGGCATATCACTCTGCCCAACCACAATAAAATAATCTTAGAGTCATTTTACACATGAGTCAAAGCAACAGCAAGACGTCCAGTTGAGCTAAAAGGTGACGCTGGAAAAGCCTCCAATCCTTTGATTCATAAGGCTTTACCACTGGCTTCAGTAAATGCAAGATCAAATCCCAGGTCTTAAGTCCCTAATCCAGACTTCCTGACAAAGCACAGATATTAATAATGCTACATCAGGTGTGCCGCAGCTTCGAAATCTCCAAGGACAGTGAGTCCCTGGGTCCCTGCTCCACTGCTGCACTGCCCTCCTGGTGAAGAGGTTTTTTTCATACCCAATTAGAACTTCCCCAAAGGCAGTTTTGGCATTGCCCACTGTTACTCCTTCTGCTGTATCAGAGAGCAGTTTGGGTCTGTCATCGCTGTACCTCCCCCTTCAGCAGCTGTGGGCTGCTAGCTGGTCACCCTGAAGACACCTCTTCACCAGAGCAAACAACCCCAGCTCTCATGGGTCCCAGCATCTCCTCAAGACCTCTGACCACCTTGGGAGCTCTGCTCCAGATCCTCTTCAGTTCATCTGCAACTCTCTTGAACTGGTGAGCCCACAGCTGGGTGTCCAGTGTTAACCAAAGGGGTACGTAGATTCCCCTTGATCTGCTGGTCACATTAGCTCTGCTGGAGCCTAGTGGGCAATTTGCCTTGTTTTCCGTATAAGTGCATTTTTGGCTAATATATTCAGCCTAGTGCCCATCACAGTCCCGGGTCCTTTCTCTCAGGGTGGGTTTTCAGACAGTCAGGTCAGCTGGTGCAGGGGGTTATCCTGCTCCACGTGCAGAGCCTCTGTTGAACTTTGTGAGGTTTCTGTCAAGCCAATCCTCAAAATCCTTTGCATTCCTTTTGAATCAAATCTTTTCCATTTAGCACATCAATCCCTCCCTTTACTTTAGTGTTATCTCCATATTTGCTAAGAGTGTGCTCTGTCTCCTCATGCAGAGCTGAAGATACGACCAGTGCCAGTGTCAGTATGAATCCCTAAGCCACTAGTGTCAGCCCCTGAAGTACTTGACTTCTTCCTCACCAAATGGACTTTGAGCTATTGATTAATACCCTTTGAGCCTGGTGGCTCACACCATTTTTAAACCATCTAACGGTCCATTTTTCCAGCTGGAAATAGGTAGACCCTGTTTTCTCTTAGCCTCACTCTCCCTGCAGCTCTTCTTCCAGGCAGAGCAAAAGAGGGTTGTCAGTAATTTAATGCTATGCATTTTAATCAAAATTATGAGTTCCCATAATCCCAGAATTGAGGAATTTTAAAGATAAGAGCATGGTGAAAATTTATGTTTCTGTCACTGCATTAAGTTGCATCCACTGAGGTCGTCTTGGAAGCTTTGACTAAAGCTAGGAAACATCTTTTACATCTTACATAGAGGAAGGAGTTGGCAACGTAGAGACTAAGAAGAGCCAATCCTTCTGGCCCCACAAGCTTCACAGCAACAGCTTCGTATGGCTAGGAGCCATCAGGCACAAACCACCATACACAGCCCCGCAGAAGTCAAATCTCTGGGAGGAGGTCATAGGCAGGAGGCACCAGGACCCCATCAGAGACCCACCACTCTGTTACAGAGCAGAACCGACTTCCAGCTGGCTTCCAGGGAGAGCTGGCAGAGTCTTCCTTCAGTTAAGCAATTTTCTGATTTCGTTGTTGAAATCTTTGTGCCTTATTTTTAACTAATAGCTCCGGTCACTCAACTTCACTTTTACAGTGGGATAATAAACTTCTGGGGGAAAAGCGATGCATTTCAGTCTCTATTGCACTAAACATAAAAATAAAATAACAGTGCATGACTGTTCTTTAGTGGCTTTTAAATTCTCAGGAAATGAGCTCTGTGTGAGCAGGTAAGGTGGGGGGTTTTGATGACAACTTATGAATCAGATGACACACAAGGGAAGCAAAGGGAAAGAGAGAAAAATATCCTCCTAATCTGTTCTTAAACAGATTGTCAAAATGTGCTCCTGCTGAAGCCAAGTATTTTAAAATTTAAATGGCTGGGCACAAACCTGGTTGCAGTGTGAACTGACAGCACGTGAACCCCTGTGAGCTGAAACACAGTGGTGAGTACGAGGGATCAGAAGCGTATCTCTCCCACAACCACTGTCCAGGTGAGAACAAATGACTCAGCAGGATGAGTCTTTGTACCTTCTTCTACTCACACAAACAAGCTTCCAAAACGCAAATTCCAAAAAGGCAGTTAGTCATAGAAGACATTGGTTGCCAATGCAAAAAGATCAAATTCAGGATATTTGTCTTTCTCTGCAGTGACAAGGGACATAGACGCCATGCGATGGCTGGAAATGATGCTCTGAAGCAGTAAGGCGGCCCGGACAGACAGTAGGTGCTAAAAAGATTGTATTAATATCCAGGTATTATAAAAAAATTGGCCAAAACCAAGCAACCCATTTAAGGATCTGGCTGCTGGTCTTCCACATGATAAAGAGACATTTCCCATGGTCAACACTGCTTCCCACAAGACTTGTGGACCCTGCAAGTGATTTCATTGACCTGGGGGAACCAGGGAGGGAGGAACCCTCACCCTTCTTCAGTCAGTGGCTATGCCTCCCCTGAGCTCACGTGGATGGGGATTCCCAAAGGCAGTAGTTGTGGAAGGGCACAGGACCATCCTGGGGTGCCTCGAGGCATCTCTGTGCCAAACCCTGTGGCTCCCCAAGCACCCTCCAGCCCATGCTGGGCACTCACAAGATCCACAGGCTTCACCTCATTGTAAAATAACACCTGACACAGTAAATGGCACCACAGCAGCTCGTGACCTGCAGGTTGCAGCTCAGTCCATGCTGTCTTTATTGGTCAGCACTGCAACGCACACATCTGTGTAGAGCGGTAGAAGCTCACTGTTACAAAATATTAAAACTAAAGAAACATTCTCTGGGTGATTTCTCCTCGAATAAAGAACCTAGGTACAACTGAAATGCATTCAGGGCCTGATCCCACACCAGTCTCTCAGGCTACCAGAAGTCACTGAGAGTTTTCTCTGAACAAAGCTTACAAGAACAGCTTTTTAATTCCCCCACCCCCCTCCTGTGGCATGTTACTACCGTCTGGGTTTTTTGTAAGTACTCATTCATTTCATTTTCATGCATGACCACCTGTGAGCACAAAGATGTGGAAAATGGTCCATGAGAAGACACAAATACTACAACCAGACTCAATTTCTTCGGTGTAGCTTCAGATGTGAAAAATCAAAACCTCCCTTTGGGAAATTTTCATGGTGATTATTGTTATAATAAACTATTAAGTGATGGAGTTGTTACTTGATAATTATGGAGACAGAATCCATCTGTCAGATTGCCTGTTAAAGTGCTGGACTTTTTTCAACTATTACTATGTCTTCATGGGCACTGAGCTTCTAACATCCCTGAGGTGCAATAACCACGTGATTTATGGCAGCACAGAGCTGCTTGCAGGGTAGACTTTGTTAACATTTGAGATCAGCTGTGCAAAGAGAAGTTCTTCTGACATAAATTGAAATTAGTGTTAAAAAGAGATGCCAAAACTGACAGAATGTACAATTCCTAAAATCCTACCTGGTCTTCCACTGTGTAAAAGGAACCTTAACGATTATGACAGAAATTTTCATGAGAGAAATAATTTGATTTGTTCTGTAAATCACCTTGCTTGATTCATAATCCCTCAGATATATCTCTCAGGCGAGGGACCTCCCAGAGGCAGTGCTGTGCCTTTGTTTGCCCTGCCGTTTGAACTGACAGCCTGGCTGAGAGTTAGTGCAAAAATGGTAACAAGAGGACCTTATTTCCTCTCTAATGGAAAAGTATTTCACCACGTGATAAGAATAAAATAATAGAAATATCATAGACTTGTTAAACCTTCTGTAGAAAGGCCTACTTTTAAAAATTATTTTGTAATTCCCTTAAACCCTTCTGCAATCCTGTAGTAGAGTTACAATTATCTTTTAATCTTTCCAGGGATTGAAACCCTCCAGAAAAAAACCACAGCCTGTTACACTCAAATCAACTCTCCTTTTTCCTTACACAATTGACTTTTGTTTGGAAATGGCTCTGCTGTTCGCTGAAGAGGAGGGCACCACCCGGACAACATACACCTGATGATGTTTTTGCTGGCACACTCAGCACAAAATGAAGAGCAGAGTTTACCCTCTTGATGGTTGATACTGGTATGAAAAATTACTTTTTTCTTTTTCAATTAAATTAATTTCGCATCCATCATCCAGTGCCAAGGCTGATAATATAGCATGGAAAATAGCCTGCCACAGCTGCTGCCAGTGTCCAGCTCTGCCGGAGAGGTGGCCTGGTCACTCCTGGTTGTTTCTTGTAAAAAAGTGTCAGTCAGGACAAATGTCTGTAGGACTGTGCAAGAAAGACCAAAAAAAAAATGTTTGCATATCATGTCATCACAGCCAAACTAGATCTCCAAAAGGAGTGTCCAATAGCAATCATTTCTTCTTTTTGTTTTTATCAGTATTGAAGATAGACAGGTAATTGGCTCGAACTGCACAGAAAATATGAGATCCACCAGAAAGAGAAGCAGCATGATTTCCCTTTAAGTGACAATTAGAAACACATTAAATTCAGAATACTGCATCTAGTTGCTGCTGCTTCTGGGCTATTTGCAGCCAGCTTTCAACCTGTATTACCCATATATTAGTGCGTGACCTCCCACCAGCTGCCTTCCCAGAGCCTTTGGTTATCTCACACAAGAGGCACTTGAGACTGCCACCTGTGGTGAGATAAAGTAAAGGTTATACTGATTTCAGACTCACACTGCTGCCTGGAAATGCTGTAATCAGTGGAGTGGATTAAATCTACTCCAGGGAGTACAGAAGATGCTCCAAGGTTGCTTGTTTACCCTTTTCCTCTAAGTAGTGTTGGCCAAATTCTTCATACAATTGCCTTGTGTTTGCCTCTGATGGACACCTGGTTCTTGCCTCTGATGGACACCTGGCTCTCGCCAGCCCCAAGTGAGCTCACCCGTTCCCAGTGAAGGGAAGCCAGCAGAACCACTCATATTTCTGGATTGCTGAATATCAGCCAGCTCTCATTGTAGCCTGTAAGCATGAAAAAAACACCTGCCTGAGTCTCACCTAAATTTTCCTTCCAACTATTTGTAAGGTTTGTTAGTTATCCTAAGAGGTCAGTGTTGAAACAAGACTTTCTGAAAGCTACACTTTTTTTAAAAGGCATGTTTTTACTGTGTATTCACCAATAATAGCTTCCTTACCTGGGTATTTTACAGGGAGGGAGGACCGATGACCCCATATTGCTTGAAGCTTTTCCTGGCTTTATGCTGCCAGGTGCCGCATCTTTCACAAGCAAAGAGATAGATCTGTTGTTGTGAGCTGTGTCAACAGTTTGCAGAAACAATCGCTGCGTGGGCTGCTCACTATTATCTGGTTGCCACAGCAAAACCATGCAAAGGTCTTCCCAGAGGGAGCTCCAAAAATCATACCGTGTACAGCATGATTTGGGGCTGTTATTGTGAGTTTCTAAAATTTTTATGACAGAACAAAACCCATTGTGAAACACAGAGCCTTTCTTACTGAACCCCAACAAAGCCTTGTTTTTGGAACTGCTCCCAAAACTATCTCATCAGGTCTAGAAAGCAAAAGAAACAATCATTAAACATAACAACCCAGAACTGCATAGCACTGATCTCCTTCCTACAAGCTGGATTTTCCAAGCACATCATGAAACTGCAGGTGGATGTGATGGGGTCTTGATGAACTGCTAATCTGGATGCCATTAACACAGGACATTCTGGGACCTCCTCTCTGCTGTGGGCTCCAGAAGGTGCCAGCACACCCGGTCATTCTCCATTCACAGCAATCTTAGCCTTTCTATTACAATTGTCTGCAAAAAAAATTGGGGCAGAGGTAAAATAATCTTTCCTGACATAGAAAAATTACTGCAAATTCATCTGGGAGGTAAAAATAAATAAAAATTTATTTGAGAGACTCAGCAACTTGCAGCAAAAGGGAAGAGAATTGTCTGAATTTCAAATAATTTTGTGTGGAAACTCCTGTTCCAACAGGAGTTTTTGAAGAGTAGCAGGCAGATTATCAGGACAAAAAGATCAGGAAGAAAGCTTATGCTACTGAGCTACAGCAAAGAAACCAGCAACAAACGTTTGGGTTTTTTTTTTTAACATGAGGGAGCAATATACTAATGCTTTTACCAATTTCAAAGAATTTCAGACAAAGTTTTATTCTCTACTGTTGCTGAGGAAAGAATCCTACCTCTAATTTATCATTCAGGTGGACTATGTAGGATTGAGTTACTCACTTGATGGGACGAAATTGGGTACTGAATCTGAACCTCATCTGATTTAAAAATGCACGTCTACTCACACTTTTGGGTGAAAAACAAAATGAGTGAAGAAAGTACTGATGTGTCTTCAGGAGGAGGAGTTCTTCAGGCAACTGAAATGTTGCTCTGCGGTTTTGCTACCTACTTAAACAAGATTTCCCATAATTTGTGTTTTCTATAAAGTGCTAATCTGTCTGTTACCTGTAGGAACATAACATATCACAACTTCTAAATACTCTGTTTAGCCTTAACAAGTGGGATATTCCTTACTGGTATTTGTTCTTCCTTTTCTGACTATGCTTACTGCAAATTTTGTATTCATAATGTCTAGGTCCCTTTAAAGCCAGAGAAAAAGAAAACTTTTTCCCTTCTTTGCCTGCTGTGATGTGAATTGCTCATAGCTTTTCCTTCTCCACGAGGTTTAATACGTATTCCTCCCTTTTGAATTGATAAAACACAGCTGCAGATATCAATGCATGCCAGGTAATGAGTGAACTTTAAACTGAAAAAGGAAGAAATTCAGAGAAATGTACATTTCAAAATGTGGATTATACCTGGACATTCTTTTCATATTCTTGGTTCAGAACCTCAGCTTTCATGTTTTTGTGCATTCCTATCTCCAGTGAGCATACACACACACACAAATTCTGTCTTCAGGCAGCATACAGAAATACATATGCTTACTATTTCCATTATTACGTTATCTCCTTTGGGGACTATTCTCTTGTGTCTGCTGTTCCTTTCCCCTTGTCATATGCTTTCTACTATGTGTTTTCTCCCACATCTAAGGGAGTTGGGAAACCTTTTCTGCTGCTGCCCTGAATCTCTCCTGTTCCCTCTTCTGTCTGGCCATCCTGGCTCTGCTCTTTCTTCAAAACAAAATCTCTTTTCCCTTGTGCAAAATCACATTGTACCTGGCTCTTCTTTTGACAATTTGTGTTTTTTCATCATGTGCTGTTGGCCAACATTATCTCCAGAAAACTGGTCTCCCTAATGGCTGGCTCTCTTCTGCTCCTTCTTCAAACATGCTATCTCACAAGCAATCAGGAACCAGAGGCTGTGGATCTTGCCATCCTCTGTTTGCACCATTTCTTCCTTCATTATTCTCTCTGCTCCCACTTTTTCTTCCTAACTCTCACCCTGAGATGTTGCCCGCATTCCCATCTTTGGTTTCACTAGGACAAAAAAATGAGTCATTCAAGGTGCATGTTACTAACTGCAAAGCTGACATTATTGACAAAATTAACTGCACTTTCAATGTCTCACCCAGCTTCAGAGGTCTAGACGGTAGCAGTCTCTTCTAAGGTGAGATGAATCCCACCCTTGTTGTGAAAAAACTGTACCAGTAAGAGGAAAATTCTTCAAAACATTATGTTCCTTGCACTCTTGTACAGGATAGCTATAACTTAGGTCATAAGGGTTATGTCATTTAAAAGTGTATTAATGCACCTCTCCCAGAAATTCTTGAAAAACTCTCTTTGATTCGCAGCACCTCTTGTTACAACTCAGGAGTTGTAATTGTTTAATGGACTGTCCACACTGTGAAATAAACTCTACAAACACAGAAGACCATCACATCCCTCACCAGGCTATACTCCAAGCACAAGATTCCCTGACTTTGCTTTTCTTCTATATAAAAGGAAAACACGCATTTGGAAAACAAACAAAACATAAAAACTTATTAAATTCATTATTAAGTTAAGTCACTCGCCTTCGCATTCTTTTTCCACAAGGAGGAGAAGCTAGTAAACAGCACTGCGATGGATATGCAGCACTCGTATACCCTGATGGTGCGGGCACTGTGTAAAAGGCAAAAGCAAAGTGAAGAGAAACACTATGTTGGCAGGGTGTGTACAAGATGACATTTAATGTCAATGAATAATTAAGCATGAGTAGAGATTTATTGCTGGTAATGATGACCAGCAGCATTGCACCATATCATGTCTTTCATTTTTGGAAAAGGGAAACATTAGCCATCATTCTTTCCTTGCATCACACAGTTTCAGTTATTAAATACACACTTTTCAACTAAATTAAGCATAACTGTTGACATTGGCTTCAGAAATACCTCAAACATATGGGAAAAAATACAGGAATTAATTGTATTCACTATCATTCTGATTGATTTGGCAGCTTTCAGAGATATAAAAAGTAGCAAATGTGTACAAGATGCTCTCATCTTTTCTTATATTTGGATTTTTAACTGACAAATATCTCTCAGTCCTTAAGCAAATCCTTTGCTATTGTGTGTAGGAGTATCATATAAACCATTCAGAAACTTCCAGCTCCATCTTAAAAGTAATTAATTTTTTTAATGTTTTTTCAGGGTTAAGCATCTCTTGGGGTTAGGAATTTGTTCCCATTTTCTGGGAAAAAGGTATTCATCATATTCACTTGACCCCGGTTTACATGCCTTCAACTGTAACGGGGTGAGGGGGGGTGTGTTTCTCTCTCTTTTACATGTTTATGAATTGTCCTCTCCCAAGCTTTCAATGTTTTAGACTAAGCAGGACAATTTCTTCTAGCCTTTTTGCATAAGATACCCCTTTTCTTAATTACCTTTAACAGTCCTCCTCTACAGCTCATGTCTGAATGTCCACAGTCAGAAGTGAACATAGTATCCCATCTTAGGTCTCTCCAGCATCTTCTGCTGTGAATCTAATACAATAAGTCAGTTGGAAATACTTCCTCTAATGCCTTTTAGGATAGCTTTACCTTTATTTTTTTCCCCTTGGATCTAGAATATTAGTAGTATATGAGCATCCCATGATTGATATATATGAACCCGCACAAACAACAAATTCCCAGCTTATTAGCAAAAGTTTTAGCTAGTCTGCAAGAACAGAGGTTTGCGTTTTGTCCAGTTGAGTTTCATCTCTTCTGTAACTCTCGTCTGCCAGGACACCCAGCTCTTCCTGGAAGATAATGTCATGTCCTCTCAGCTTCAAGCAACTACAAAATGTCATCAGCACACGCTTATTTTCTGCCTGGTGGTCATTAATATAAACACACTGCACAGTGTCACTGCCCAGACACTGCCTTTTCCATGAGCACTCCCTCCTGCCTTGCCTGAGTGGATGCTCACCCACCCTGGAAACCCTCTCTTCATCCTCACATCCTGCAGCACGACTGAGTTTCCCACACAGCTCGGTAAGAAACCTGAAGTCCAGGACATACTGCATTTCTTCTCTTTTAGATAGGAGCCTGTCTGTTCACACAGCCACTACACACCTTTGCCAAACCCATGCTGCGTTTTCTCCCATCCTCAATTTATTAGAGCTGTAGCATATTAGTAGTAAAACTTCTCTTATTTTCTTTCCCATTGGCTGTTTTGACTTTACCTCATAGTCGGTACCATAGTTGCTATTGAAAAATGAATCTAAGTATTAATTTTATTTTGGTGTCACATTTTATTATCCTTAACACTTATAAAATTCTCACTGCATAGCAGACTCATTTCTCTTCCTGTGACTCAAGAACTTTCTGTTATTTGTTTTAATATCCCTTGCTAGGTCTGTCTCGACTTGGCATTTGGCAATTTGCACTTCATTCCACCCCATTTTGACCTCTATGACTGGTAATGGCCCTTTTTCCACTCTTTGAAATATCTCTCTCTTCTAATCTCCCTCTTAAGGCAGTTATTTATCTTACTGAACCTGGAGAGTTTCTCTGTAAGATTTTCCTCATGGCTGGAATACAGAATTCCATCACTTCAAAAAGGAAATTTGTGACTGCTCACACACTGGAATACCTGGACCCTGTTGTCATCAGTACCACTTGTCCTCCAGCCTACACCAGACAAATTAGGGTATCTCATAGTGCTTAACACAATCCCCAGCCGTCTGCATCACCTTAACACTGTCATGTTATCCACCCATACCCGTTGCTATCTCTGATACCCTTCTCTCACCCTTGAGATCCAATGCAGCACCACTACTGCAAGAATTCATTTGACCAAATGATTGTGATTAGAAGACATTATGCTTTATTCTATCCTTACCATTATTTCTGTTTTGTTGGACACTTTGTTTTCTTTAATATGGAGCCAGGAATGCTATTCCACCTTAGAATCATAGCATAGAATTATAGAATTATTTAGATTGGGAAAGACTGTCAAGATCATCGAGTCCAACCATTAACCTCACACTGTCAAGTCCATCAATAAACCATGTCCCTAAGCGCCACATCAACATGACTTTTAAATATGTCCAGGGATGGCAATTCAACCACTTCCCTGGGCAGCCTCTTGATGAACAATGATTTCATCTTGATGAACAATGGTTTCATCTTTCAGTTCCCCTATAGCTGCAACCGAGCAAATAAGGAATAAAAGAAAAAAAAAAAAAAAAAAAAAAAAAACTACTGAAAAGCTTTG